>SNQJ01S0061287.1:41912-57209 GCA_010110895.2 Picea sitchensis | reverse complement strand
CTGGAAAATAAGTTATGCAAGTGAATAAAACAAAGGACCCTAAATCGACCCCACCAATGGACATTAGGTCCTTATCAATTCCAAATTTTTGTGTTGTCAAGGTTCATGGGAGGACTTGCATAATGAAGACGTAAGCAAAAATAGATCCAACTAACACTTTATAGTCTTTGTTAGTCTCCACCTTAACTATAACCAAAAAACTTAATAGGAACCCACCTCTTTTCCTTTCAATCGTCATACTATGACATATAATGCTCAAAATAACACAAGCTCCTCCTTTCCTTGTACATGGTATCCATTCCCCAATTCCCTTCGATGTGTCATTTGCCAATTTCAAGAGTATAGTAGTATTAAATTGAACAACGTTCCTCTTCTTCTATTGAAAAAGGAATTTCCACACAAATACATTGCCATAAAACCTAAGAAGCTCATCTTTGAAAATAATAATTATTAACCCTTTACTCGAAGATGTGAAGTGAATTCTTTATCACTTGTGTTACCACATCACATGAGGGTCTACTCTCAAACTATTTACTACACTTAATGCCACCAACTTGAACTTGAAAAATATAAATATTAAGCAATTTGGACACACTACCATTTTTACCAAATTTTTATTGGGTTTGAAAGATGCATTCCATACACTAAGTGAGGGAAATGTGTAACATAACAAACACATGTGGAATAAGTTACAAATAAATATAAGAAAAGTTGAAGTCAACATGTTTAAAATTAACCAATGTAGATACCTCTTAACCTTTATCTAATAAACAACTTTAAAAAAAATAAAAAAAATTGAAACACAAATCTCTATGAAAAGAAAATATTGAAATTAGATAGATATATAGTGTTATGCGTTACATTTAGTTACTCTAGTGCATTCCACACTAAATCCTTCTAAACTTGAGATGAATCAGGGGTCCAAATCCTTCAAAATCACTATCGGGTTTAACTGGAATAGTTTTTTTTGGTGTGTTATGAAATAATCAAATCCTTCAAAGTTACAAACTTTTCCATAATTTCCCTTGTGGAACAGTTTTACACTTTAAAACATTTAATGTCTTCGAACATTTTATATGAGTCTATACTAATTATTTAGGAATTATTTAGTCCAAATTTGATTGGAAAACCAGGAAAAAATTACAGGTCAGATGAATAACCCTTACACCGGCCAAACCATTCTGAGAACTTTTTAGAGTGGTTATTAGAATAGTAGTAGTATAAACGTTTTATTTTTTGGTTATTTTTTTTCTATTTGATTTTATCTGAAATTTGGTGATTAATGATTGGATCTGCAGATTTGAGTGGCTAAGTTTGTATAATCTGAATGTTTTAAGGGTTTTTCAGTACGTTGAATTCATTTATACATTCAGAAGACAATTTAAAAAATAGAAAATAAAGATTTTATCCAAATTTACATCGCCGGATTCCGACCAATTCCAACCTAAAAAAATAAAAAGTAGAACAATTAACCAACGCCAAATAAAATATAAATAAAATATGGTAAAAGTATCCGACAAAGGTGTCGGCGTCTATCTGACTTTTCTATGAATTTGCAAAAGCCAGCAACGAAAGGCGAGTGGCGAAGACATATAGTCAAGGTTTGAACGGCGGGAGTTGTGAGAGCCCCGCCCTGTTTTATGGAGGGCAACCATATCGTTTGTTGATGGAGAACTAAACAGTTGGCAGAGGTTTGAGATGAAAATCCCCCAGACATCCTGGAATCTCAAGGCAGAAATTCAGTGATTTGACGATGATTTGCACTGGTTCGATTATTTTCTAGTCTTCTCCAAGACGAGCAAATAAAAATTCGAGGTGGGTAGCGCTTATCCTGCATGTTTTTGTTATTACAGTCGATAATGCAAACAATGTTGCAATCTAGATAAGCATGGTTACACACAGCAGAAACCGCAGTAATAACTTTGCCTATAGGCGGTTGGTTACCCTGGTGTGTTTGTTTGGATTTGGACTATTGGGTTTGCTTATGCTTCTCCTTATATCAAATAGGTTTTCCCAGGCTGCCCTTAGGGACACTAGTAAAAGATATACAACCTTTAGATTTATAGGCACCGCAGAAGAAGAGGAGGAAGAAGAATTTAATTACCAGCATGAATCTCTTGCTTTCAATAAGGAACTCACCCTGCCCCCACAAAATAGTTTATCTAGAGAGCTTCAGAAAAGAAATTCCTTACCACCTCTTAACATAGATCTTCATCCAAAGTTGGCCAAAAATCATATAAAGATTGTTCTGTATGTGCACAATAGGCCACAGTATTTGCAGTTAGTTGTAGATAGCCTTTCCAAAGTGCAGGGCATCGATGAGACTTTACTGATTGTAAGCCATGATGGGTATTTTGAGGAAATGAATAAGATAGTAGAGAGAATAAGGTTTTGCCAGGTAAAGCAGATTTTTGCCCCCTTTTCCCCTCACTTGTTTGTTGATTCATTTCCAGGCGTGTCACCTGGAGATTGCCAGGATAAGGATGACACCTTGATTAAAAAGTGTAAAGGAAATGCGGATCAGTATGGAAACCATAGGTCTCCCAGAATAGTGTCTCTGAAGCACCATTGGTGGTGGATGATGAATTGGATTTGGGATGGGATGGAAGAGACCAAACGACACACTGGACATATACTTTTCATAGAAGAGGACCATTTTATTTTTCCCAATGCTTACAGAAATATTCAAATTTTATCTGCATTGAAGCAACATAAATGTGTTGAGTGCTATGCTGCAAATTTGGCTCCTTCTGATGTGAATTACAAGGGGGAAGTGTCAGAGAATTTGATTGCCGAGAAGATGGGCAATATTGGGTATGCTTTCAATAGAACGGTTTGGAGAAAAATCCATTCCAAGGCAAGAGAGTTTTGTGCTTTTGATGATTACAACTGGGATATAACCATGTGGGCGGTAGTGTATCCTTCATTTGGCACTCCAGTTTACACTTTAAGGGGGCCAAGGAGAAGTGCAGCTCACTTTGGAAAATGTGGCTTGCATCAAGGAACCAACAAGGGCAGTCCGTGTTTTGACAATGGTCGGGCAACTCCTGCAATTGAAGAGATCGATAAAGTTCCTAATCTGAAGCCTGAATGGGAGGTATACAGGTATGAGCATCAAGGAGGTTACCAAGCTGGTTTTAAAGGCTGGGGGGGCTGGGCTGATGAAAGGGATCATAGGCTGTGTCTTGATTTTGCCTCAATGTACCATAATTCAGCTTTCTCTCATAACTCAACCAAGTAAATTTTATAATCATAAAGTATTTCTTGACTAGTGCATCAGTAACTGAATTTCTGAGATTGTCTATTCCACAGTTACTGAAATTATGGTCCTGCTTATTGAAGCATAATTCTCCACCGGTTCTTATGTTACCATAAAGTTTAAGAAGGAATGTTTGCTGCATGTTATATCCAGTCTTACTTTAATCCTTGATTGGTGGAAAACAAATATCTATATCTATGCCATTTACTTTTATATGGGGAAGTGGAGTAACTATCATCTGTTAATTCATTTTTTTTTAAATGAAACAAATGCATCTTATATTTCATCGATTCACAGGAGAAAATACATCATACATTCTCACAGTGAAATGGTTTATCTACATTTTTATCTTTGAACAGCATTTTATGATTGTAAAATGGAGATTATGTTAGTTTAGTGAATTAATAATGTGAAAAGATAGATCTTCTTGATCTGGCCCCATGGAATGTCAGCATATGTAACCCCATCACAGAGGGAGACATTTTGAGGGTTTTATGGTGAACTTTCTCTGTTTGTGATGCTTCAAAATGGGGAATGAGAGGCTTCACGGGATTTCTTATGGTTTGTTTTTAGTGGCGTTAATAACAAAGAAGAAAAATGGATAGAACCAGAATTGACTCAGCCTCAAAAGACAAAATATATGAAACATAAAATATATCAAATATCAATTGTTTGAATGGATGCTTGGACCAGGGTTTGAGAGACCCTAATACTGGGAGCCAGTCTCTCTGCATTAAAAGTAATAAATGTTACCGGATCCGTCAGGGTTGGGGACTGGATCCGCGGATCCACGAATCCGAAACGGATCCGGATCCGGATCCGCCTAAGATCCGCCACATGTGAAAATCTTTCGGATCCTATTAGTGCATAGTTTTTAATATAAATTAATTTTTTTAATGTAGATACTTTATATTTAATATAGATACTTTAAAAAGTATTTTTATATGACCTTCATAGGTAAATATCTATATTTATTATATACTATAAAAAAATATATACGATAGATAAATATAAAATATATACTACTATAAAACATAAAGTTCATAACTTTTTTACATAAATAAATATAAAGTATATATTAATATAAAACATAAATATATACCAGTATAAAACATGAAGTATATAACTAGCATAAAGTATATACTAGATAAAGCATAAATACTTTATAAAGTTTTTAATATAGATACTTTATAAATATAGTTTTTGATATATAAATTACCTATACTTAAATTTATATAAATTTTATTTTTAAAAATTATAAAAGGTATATTTATATTATTTGTACTTGTAGTTTCTGGGCCGTATCCGGATCCTGGCTAATCCTGGTAACTTAGGACTTCTATCCCTGGCTAGCCTTTATTTAACTACGTCTCATCTTCTAGCTTTGACTATATTGCAATCCCATCTGGTCAAAAAAAACATATATTTTTCAAAATATGGTCAAGGCCACAAAAAAATAAATAAAAGAAAAATTTTTAAAAATTGATTTTTTAAATGTTTGGCAATTTTTTTACCCTTTGAGTTCTAGTTATTCATGAGTCCATTTTTTTCAACATTGAAATATACAAAAATCAAACATTTGGCAGCACTTAAATATTCTAATTATAATAATAATAATCTATTTTTAAGGTTAAAGCCAAGCCACATCAAACATCAAATTGGTGTATGAGACTCTTTTGTTTATGGGACAAGGGACCCCCTCAACCCAGCAATTTGATTGGTAAAATCGATGGAGGTATACATACCTTACCCCCTTTGGATTTGAACTTATGACCTTTTAAAAGGAAACATATCTTCTTAACCATTAGGTCAACTCAGACTGTATATACACTTTTATTTGTCTTACATATACACCTTTATTTGTTATTTATTGAAGAATTTTAGGGTTTGACTTCAAAGATGCCTTGGTCCAATTCATACTCTCATTTATGTATATATGTAACAGTATGCTGAGGAACATAAAATAATGCCTTTCACTTGGATAGGAAATAGAATCAAGAAAATTCTTACTTTCCAGCCTGAAACAACCTGAGTCGTGGCAGAGTTTGAAATTGAAAAGCCATGATAACTAACTTAAATGAGCTCCATTAAATGCTTTATTTCCCAGTCTAGATTTCATCCGTAGATGTCGTAATGATCTATTTGTTTCTGTATGATTAATAAATGCAGAATATTGCTGATTGTTGTTAACCTCCTCCAGCTGATCATAATCAACTCATTATCAGCTTTAGGAACCCACGTATATATAGGTCTCCAAGTCTACTTGAATGTTCAGAAAGATTATAAAGCTCATAATTATCCCTGAAAAACAGAATTGAATTTACCCGAAAACGGAACTCATGTCATATGGACATTCAATATACAATAGGTGAGGATCAATTGGTGGAATGAAGCATTCACAATGATGGCCTCCTTCCTCTAGAGTATGTTAAACGAATTGGGGACATAAGAAAGTGTGCAAACAAAGCAGTGGCTAAAGAAATTGAGAAGGTTAATAAACTTCTTCAGAGCTGGCCTTCTGACAAAAGCCTGCAAAATATGGCTACCAAGCTCAAACGTTAGGACAAAGTAGCTGAGGTAAGTTGAGCTAAGGGCACACAGGTATTTGCTAGCCTTCAACTCAGCACCAGGGTGACTCTCAAAAAGATCTTTTCATAGAATTGGACTCAAAACAAGCTTATGAGCAGGTTACAACCATCCAGTCAGCTGTAGGCTGTCACACAGCAGGCTGGAATTGAGAAAGTTTTTGTCTCTCACGATTCACCACAAAATCATGTTCTAGTTGCAAGCAATCACCAAAGAATGTAGGGTGGCTATGTGGACTTGTATTGATGAGGACCTCTAAAACGTTATAAAAACACAAAAGAGATGTTAACCAACTCCTATCAGTGGATGAGTTGTACACCATCTTGCAACAGGTAGCAGGTGAAAAATCCTTAGGCCTAGATGGATTTCAGTGCGAATTTTTTAAGGCCACCTGGGATTTCGCGAGTCCAAATGAGAAGCCATCAGAACACAGTTTTGGGTGAGGTTATTAACAAAGGCAACATTAAATTCATACGGAAGGTGGAGGACTCTAAGTTGATCATTAATTGGAGGCCTATAACCCTTCTCAATGTGTCATACAATATCATGGCCAAAGTACTAGTCTTGCAAATCAAGTATATGCTGCAAAATCATTAGATCCCAGCAAAGTGGTTTTATCCATGGGTGCTATATCCTAGACAACATCATTGCGATTTGGGAGGCAATGGAATGCGCCAGATGTGTATAGGCCAAGACATATCATTTGTCCAGATTAATTTTGAAAAGGCCCGTGACAGATCGAATGGCCTGCTTATCCTCCCAATGCTTCAAGTTCTAGGTTTTGGACCCTTCTTCATTAAGGTAGTGTTAGCACACAGATCTGCAAAGACGTTGATATCAGCATACCTTTGCTTATAAACGGGTATTTAATTTACCAGTACTTATAACAGGGATGTTGAAGGYAAATTTCAGCAACCAAGAAGTATATCTACATATCAACCCTGTTATCAAGAGCTTGAATGCCTTAGTTCCTTCCTTGCCCTAGATTGTTATCATCCAATCAGTCAACTGTAGCATTTCATATAGTTCCTTCCTTGCCCTAGATTGTTATCATCCAATCAGTCAACTGTAGCATTTCATATAGGAACAAAGGCATAACTAAYATCAGTGTTCTCTGGGAGGATGAATCAGCAGATCCAATTCAGCCTTCACCAAGCCACGAAAAGCATTTTATGGAATCAAAGCAGACAAATTCAACGCCCTTATCAGCAGATGGAGGTTGCTTGTTTTTTCAAGCAAAGTATGAGCTTCCATAGATTGCATCAAGGGTTGATTCCAGTGCCCAGCAGTAGAAGCAAATCAGGAGTAGAAGCAAATCAGCACTGAGGGAACCTCTACCTAGTACTTCTTTCCCTGAAGATAAATCCAAGAAGACAGCGCTATGTTGGCCCAAGTTTAGTCTTGTGCTAACCAGTGTAGATCCATGTCGACTCTAGATCTATTAAGCACTGAGAGGAATCAAATCCCTTGAGGTGTAAATTATTTGATCATTTAAGATGGATCTAGGCGCAGATGAAGAGGGGTAGCAATATTTATATGTCAATATCATATTTATAGTATTTCTATTTTTGTGTAAATTTGGATCTCTTTTTTTATCTTTCTAAATAGAAGTTTTTATATTAAGTATACATATCAAATCTCTCTTTCATATACATAGAGACATTTTTATTTCTATTTGTATCTATATTTAGCTTCATGTATCCCTGATGATGGGTGGAGTGTCCACTTGAAACATTGGATGTTTCAAAACTTTTGACACAATTTAATTCCAGAAGCTCAACAGAAAAAATTACTATTATTTGTTATAAGTATTATATTTTTTGAAACCGACATGTAAACATTACCCAATTGACAAAAGTGACATCTCTATCATACTGGGATGTAGATGCACCATGCTACTCTTGGTGCAAAGAGTAATGATATTAAGCTGGCAATGAGGAAGGGCGCTGCAAGTTTGCATGATCAACACTTTCATAGACAAAATCAGTTACATGGATGGAATCTATTATTGGTTCATTACATCCACTCTAGTTAAGATGAAGGCACCCTCCTTCGAGCCTGGTTTGGGACCTGTTTGCAACATTTAATGCCTAGGAGAGGGTGAATCATGAGAGCAGTTACACATCAATTTTTGGCATGTGTGAGGGCATATAATTGAAGACTATTTTCAGAAGGAGGTTCAGCTATTTAAGATAATTTTGAAATAAAGAAAGGGGTGTTGATGATCCATTCTTCTTCTCGCTTTCTTATCTTCTTCTAGTCTTGTAAGCTTTCTTAAAACTACTTTCAGATATCTTCATAGATTGACAAGGTCTTAAGCAGTGGCTTTATTCCAAGTCCCCTACAACTCTTTGGGATGAGCTTAGTCTTTAGTTGTATCAGACTATGTACTTTGACATCTCTGATGATTAAAAGGCGAGTTCATTTGGTCTCCAAAATTGTCCAGATGTGAGAATCCATTCAAAACAGAGTGTTCTCTTTGCTCCTTGATCCAGTGATAAGATTGGCTTAAGTAGCAAAATGCAGGATTGCCTTGCTGATTTTCTGTCTTTTCATTGACTCCATCACCCATCAAATATGGCATCAGTCAAAACCGTGTTTTCAAGCTTACTTTATCAAATCCAAGTGCAAATTATGAAGACTTTTTCACTGATTTGAAGAATTGGATTGCTGATCTGCAACTTTTCATTGCAGATCTGCAGTTCTCTTCATGGAATTGAAGGATTTTATTNCAAAACCGTGTTTTCAAGCTTACTTTATCAAATCCAAGTGCAAATTATGAAGACTTTTTCACTGATTTGAAGAATTGGATTGCTGATCTGCAACTTTTCATTGCAGATCTGCAGTTCTCTTCATGGAATTGAAGGATTTTATTAAATCCAAGTGCAAATTATGAAGACTTTTTCACTGATTTGAAGAATTGGATTGCTGATCTGCAACTTTTCATTGCAGATCTGCAGTTCTCTTCATGGAATTGAAGGAGTTTATTGCACAATTTTAGGGTTCGCTTAACGATACAACCCAAGGGATACCCCTGAGGCTAGTGAGTACTAGTTCAAAGCAAGAGGGACCGTGTGAGGTGACAGTGACACTTTCCTACATGTTACATTTGATCCCCTTGGGACGGAAATCCGCTAGGGCAATTTCGAGTGGTAACAAAATGGCCTCGTTGTTGGGGACTAGGCTGAGTCCTTGAAATTAGTGTTTAATCTACAACAAATTTGATGAAACATACATTTTGAAGATCGTTCGTCTCATCTAATGACTCCATTGAGGAATGAAACCCCATTCCTTTTGAGTATAAATGTCTACCTGGTGAGAACAAGCTGTGGCGTTGAAGGCAAAGAAGACCTCACTTGGTAGCTCCACCGAATTTACAAGCCCCTTTTTGTGAAGAATAGGAACTCTGTTGTATGTTGTACATGGAGGAAATCATTAGAGGAGAGTAAAACATCCTTTTAGTAGTGCCAATTGAGGATTAGGGCATTAAGAGCCATGGTGTCATTCTTTGAGCTCTGTCACAGTGTTTGCTGAATTTGAACCTTGAGGTTTGAATTCGACGAACCTCAAAAAAATGTTCATGTTTGCTTCTACCCTAAGTCGTCACACTCGCCTGATTTCATTTATAAAGTTTGAAATTCGGCATCAAATTACCAGTCGAATGAATGAACTTACATGTCAAATTACGAGTCGAATTAGCGGTTGAATGGATGAACTTACGTGTCAAATTACCAGTAGAATCACCGCAGAAGCCATGACCGCTAATATGCAAACGAATTAGTGGTCGAATGGCGTAGCAATTGATTGTGTCGTTTATCGTATGCAAATAGATTAGTTGCCAAAAAAAGAGATCTCTGTTGTGATACACATTCACTAAACTACTAATTATGAACACACAACTTTTAGCCCCTGCTACTATTGAACTGCTACTATTGAAGTCGCTATATTAATCTATGTTAATTAATTACATATATGTTATATTATATAGATACAATATTTATGTTTATTACATAAGTTATTTATATTATAATATAAACTTACTCTTGGCTGGTGAACGCAGAAAGGTTTCGGCTGGCTCAGAAAATGAAAAGCGGATTCACATTTCTCCACTCTGTAACAAAATCTTAATCTTTGTTAATCACTCAGACATGGCAATCAGCTAGCCACCATAGTAAATTTTAAATATGAAAATAAACATGTAAACTGATGTCTTTATAATAGTGAAGAAGTTAGTGGTTGAAATCACAACCATTGATTTATTGGGACTACTAAGAATATTCCATCAATATTTAATCTTGTCCATACAAAAATGATTAAACACTAAAAACCTATTAAATGTGCCTATTGTCAATAGGTGTAGGCCTTTTGACATAAATATTACTTCATAAAATGAATATAAAATTTAATATATATAAATTTTGTTATATAATTAGAAGATTTAGATAATTTATAAATTAATTTATGTAAATTAAATAATATATAACTTGTTACTTGTGTTACTTGTCTGCACATCTGTTATGTTGTTCATGATTCTTATTCATATGTTTGTTGATGTTGATTTCTTATCATTTTATGTTATATTTTATTTTAAAATTAATATATACATATTTTGAAAAATGTATATACCTAAGTTGAGTTTAATGGTGAACCTCATTCGAATCTTATTGAAAAATTCAAATTCAAATCGAACCTAATCGTTGTCAAATCCGAACTCGAACCCGAATCGTATGACATAGATGTAAAACATCCTCAGTGACTGATTCGTCCCTTGGATCCAATGGCCCAGATTATTATGGAGTTTGGGGGTCTTGTGGGTGATATCGGAGTCATGGGTGACGTCAACTCCTTTCCCATCCGCACATTGCTAGGCCGTTGGATCCCCCTCCTCCATCTGATGGCCCTTATTCAACTCAGGGTGCATTCAATGTAAAGTGGGGTTTGACATGACAACAAAGATTGTGTTTGCATTGGGGATCTCCGTTGTTCATCACATCCTCCTCTATCTGATGGTTGCTATATGTCCAATGTTAGTGCGATGTAAGTGGGGTCCTGTGACATACCCAACTCCCTTGTTGGGCCACATTACTACTAAAATCAACTGATATATCATTTCAAATGTGGAAATATAAACAATATGACATACATGCTTATGCTACTATCATTAATAATTTAAAACGTGAATGCAAATGGTTTAAACATGCACAACAATAATTTAACACACACTTCAACATTCATACATACAAGATACAGAGTAAATGCGATATTTATCCACAACATTAAACAATAAATAACATAGTGATTAAAACACTTATTTTTCAAAACGTTTTACACAATTGGCTATAGGCAAAGGACGTTCCTCCCAACCGTAGGCTCTATTGCATCAATTCTCTCTGCAACAAGCCACCCTTGAGTTGGGGCTGAGTCCACAAGGACGAACAGGCTCCTACGAGTGTCTATAGTCCACTGTAACAACTCAAATACCCACTAAAACATAGTGACGCAACCCTTACAACAATTCCAACTACCCAACTCTCTTCCCCATCAGTTTGCACAACTCAAGGGATGTGATTTCCTTCTCTGCACTGTAGTCCCTCAAACAATCTCCATCCCCTCCAGTGCTCCAACATAGATCGACTAGGAATCTCTCTATTGGGGGCTCTAGGAAATCCAATTGCAATAGGAATGGTCACACAATATTTACAAATGCTCTTGGGTAATTTTCTCAACAAGAATCACTCACAGGCATACCAACCTCTTTCTCAATATAATTACCAGCACTAGCAAGCTATCGCCCATACCCACTATGGATGGTCACTCTTTTCCAACACTCAACTTTGTTTTTCCTCACTTGTTAACTATAAAAATTGTTCTTCTTCCTACTCGAAAATCCTCCTCTCCAATGCTTGCTTGACTCTTACTCTTCCTCAAGGATGATTACGCTCAACCCATGCTGTCATCACTGAGTGGATTGACTTCTCACCCAAGCTCTTACATGAATTCAATGATCGAGTGTTGAATAAGTCAAAGGGATAAATGACTAAATGACAAACTTATTAATGAAGATGGCTTAAGACTCAAGGCATATGGAAACCCCTCAAAACCCCTCATTAAGCCCATTCTCTTGTGGAATCATAGCTTCCCATTACTTTGGTCCTTACCTGTCTACAACTAACAATGTATTATATTTTATTATTTTTAATGTACAATGTTTACATATTACATCGCTTGGCCTGCGACCATTCATAATACTTACAAATATACAACCCTCCCCTAATTTGCACTGTCCTCAGTGCACATCACTATATACGTGTACATGTATACATACAAAATTATTACATCATAGTACTTGATACTTGTGCAATTTAATGACTTTTGCAACAATTCCAACTAACAATCTTTCATTTCCCTCAACCTACACAACCCAAGGAAGTGTACCCCCTTCTCTGCATTGCGGTTGCTGAGGCTGTCCCACTTCCCTACTAGTGCTCTACATAGGTCGGATAGGATATCTCACAGTTGTGGCTCCAGGAACTCCAACTGCACCAAAATGGAGTCTTTATACACATGTACAAATGTACATTCAGATTCCCTTAATATCTATAAAAAGTTGCAGGTACTCTTCTCGCATGGTCTCTTCATGTTTCTACCTGGCATCTTTAGGACCGTAGTAGATCTATTGGACCTTTACTAGGTCGATGGCTCGATTCCAGAGCACTTTGACTTTTTGGTCTAGAATGTGCACTGGCTCCACCTGAAAGCCCCCTTCGTGTTCCACCTTGATCACAGTCCAATCAATCAGATGGTTAGGATCAAACACATACTTATTTAATAAAGACACGTGAAACACATTATGAACTCTCATGGTCGTAGATAATGAAAGCATGTATGCGATTGGATCTATCCTCTCTAAGATTTCAAATGGTCCACAATATCTCGTTGTCAATTTTTGGCAACTTCCCAATTTCAGTGAGCTCTTATTTGTCTTTACTTTTAAAAACACATTCTTGTCCACTTTGAATTCCTTGTGTGCTCTTCCTTTGTTATCATAACTCTTTTGTCTATCCTGTGTAGTCTTTAAATTCTGCTTTATTTTTACCATTCATTCTTCCATTTTTCTTTAGCAATTCTAGCCCAATAACGACTCTATTTGTTGGATTATCCCAACTCACTAGCGTGTTACATTTTCTGCCATATAAGGATTCAAATGGGCTCACTTTCAACGATGCTTGATACCCATTGTTGTAAACTAACTCAACTAAATGAAAATAATCTTCTCATTTGGAAGGTTGATCCATTACATATATTCTTAGCATATATTCAATTATAACATAGTTATCGACTTAACGAGAATTGTGACCTCAAAACGAGAACTCTAGCGCTTAAAACCCATGTTTTTGCATAAAAAATATGAAAATCAACCCCCAAATAAAAAAATGATGCTACCAGTAGCACCATTTTTTTTAAACAAGGTCAAAATTACAACATTTTTCAAACATGGCCTTCGAAACTTAGACAGTAGCTCAAAAAAACCTTAAAATCAACACATAAATCAAAAAGTGATGATACGTAAAACAAAATGTTTTTTCCTAAACGTGAAAATCATAGCTATTTATGACCTAATTGAAATTGCGACAATGACAACAAAATTCTATGTAAAAAACAATCCAAAATTGGACCTCAAATGGTCACTTGAAAATTTACTTACAATTTTTTTTTTAAATTTACATTAAAAAAAAAATAAATAGAAATAACAAAATCTTGACAAATATTTTTTTTTAAATGAATAAAAAAACACATTTAAAAAATATATATTCAAAATTTAATTCAAAAAATATACATATTAAAAAACAAGGTGAAAAAGAAAAAGAAAAAATTAAAATTTTCCTAAAAACAATAATTTAAATTAAAATTATATATATTATTTTACAAAAGAATCATTAAAAAACCTTTAAAAAGTAAATTAAAAAAAAAAAAATACTTGAAAAGAGAAAAAACAAAAACAAAATTCAAAATTAAAAAAAAATATAAAATAAAAATAATTCAAAAATCTTAAACTAAAACTTTAAAATTAAAATTAAAATAAAAGATAAAAAATTCAAAAATATATATTTAAAAAACAATATTTAAATGAAAACAAAACAATTTTAATAAAATCAATAACCAAAGAATAATATAAACAATTTTAATAACATTTAAAACAAAAAAAAATAAAAAAAAATAAAAACAATTTTGCAATTACATAAAATTTTAATTAAAATAAAAAAAATAAAATTACAAATTTACATATTATTGGGGTGCCATGGGGGTGATGCCCGACATCGCCCCAACTCCCACGGGGTAAGCGCTGGTCCCACGGGGCCAGGGCTTAGCCTGTGGGGGCTAGGGCGATGTCGAGCATCTTCCCCAGATGACACCCATGGTGCCCAACCACCCCACACGGGTTGGTTGGGCATCGTGGGTGTCGTGGGGGGTGATGTCGGGCATTGCCCCAACCCCCATGGGCTAAGCTCTGGCCCCGTGGAACTAGAGATTAGCTCCTTGGGGCTGGGGTGATGCCCGACATCACCCCAGCCCCCACGGGTTAAGCCTTGGCCCCATTGTTGTTGGGGGAAAACACCCTACGGACTAGCAAATAGAGTTCAGACTTTGCATGCAAATATGACCGAATAGAAATTACTTTCTACCTTCATCCTTAGATTTAAATCTCATTTTCTTAGTAAATTCATGGAAAGATCAACCTACCTCGTTATCGACGTTTGATGCTGATCCTTCGTTGTGCTTGATTACTTGTTCGCAATGCTTCTTCCAAAGCTGACCTGCATTCAAGACGAGCAACAACTATGCATGCATACTACTTATATACTAATGGGTTAGAAATCAAACATAAACTAATCAAACCATAAAAAGTTCATGAATTGAGACGGGAAAAACATTATCTTTATTACTTAAAATGAGTCAACTTACAAAAGTTGAGATCGGCCACCGCTCCTTGAACCTGATCCTGGGCTCCTCTTCTTTTGTCCTTCAACTGCTTTGCTTTAAATCTTCTTTGGCGTTAGGAAACACTAAAGGGTTGGGACAATGGAATACGTAAATGGGCAGAGTTTCTTTGCTATATTTCCCCCCCTCCAAATGGTACCCCTACCCCTTCTTTTATAGGCTAGAAGGAGCTAGGTATTTGGATGAACCCTCGGCCATGCATGGCCGAGAGTTTCAGTTAACTCACCCATAGCCTTTTGTTCCGTTGACAACTTTCATTTTTTCATGCTTTTGTCGGTCCACGCAGGCTGTTTTGGGTCAGCTAGCGTGTACACGCGTGCAGTAATGAGTTAGGGCGCGTGGGCCTTGATTCAAGAGGATTTTCAAAGAGTTGTTCAGCAGAGTTTTTGTAAAGAAGGGATACGAGTTGGCCTGATGCCAGGTAAGCATGTGTGGTGCAATTTAGGGTTATA
>SNQJ01S0061287.1:20881-41902 GCA_010110895.2 Picea sitchensis | reverse complement strand
TTTCCTCTTTGATGGGTTTGATATCCAATTTGTTTTCCATATTACTGAGGGTCAAATTGTTGGTTAGTTTTTCTTCTAGCTCTTTAATCCTATCTCTCAAGTTGTGGTTTTCTTCAACCCCTCCTTCTTGGGTTGATTGTTTAAGTGTGTTAATTTGTTTTGTTTTTAATATATATTTTTAATTTTTTTTTGTGTTTTTTAAACTTTTCTAAAGTTTTTGGGCCATAATTTTTTTTTTCATTTCGTTTTAGCTTAGTTTTTATATATATTGTTTTATCTCTTTAGTTTTTTAAGTTTTTCTTTAATTTTTTTTATTATCTAAATTTGCTTTTTAATTTCAATTCTTTTTTTTTTTTTAAGTTTTTAATTTAAAAAAAAATTAATTATATTTTTTTGCTAAATATTAAAAAATAGTGTTATTTAACTACAATTTTTTTTTTCTATGTATTGAAGTAAAGGCAAACAATGTGTTAGAAATGGTGTTTTCCACTATATTTGAAAAGTATGAAACAATAAATTAATTAAGGAGACACAATTATATGAAAAACCGTAACTTCAAAAAAGTAAATGGTAAAAAATATTTTTAAGATTGAAAGAAGTATGGAAAAATGACTCAAAACACCCTAGATTAAAAAAAAAATTAGAAAATAGATGAAAAATAAGCATCTAAAAAAATGTGGAAACATTGTGGATCGAAAAATTTAAAATATCGAAAACCACCTAAAAAGGGAGAGGGGGTGCTATCGGTAGCACCATTTTTAAAAACGGGGTAAAAAATTGGACCCCCTCAAAAACGAGTTCTCGTTAAGTTGGTAACTATGTTTTATTTGGTTGACCCTCTTTGTCTACCCATTTGATTATGTATGATATGCTATACTGAAATTCAAATTTGTCTCAAATCCTTTGAACAACCCTTTCCAAAAAATGGAAGTAAACTTAGTATCTCTATCAAATACAATTTCCTTAGGCACACCATGTAGCTGAACAATTTCTTTTATATAAATTTCTGCAATGTTGGTTGCCTTATGTGTCATCTTGACTGGAATAAAATGTGCAGCCTTTGTAAGATTTTCTACCATTACCATGATATAATCATGTCGCCTTGCTGTTCTGAGCAACTTAGTAATGAAATATATGGTAACAATTTCTCATTTCGACTCCGGAATGGGCAATCGTTGTAGAAATTCTACTGGATGTCTATGCTCAACCTTTACCTTTTGACATTCCATGCATCTAACAATAAAATCTACATTTTTCTTCATTTCTGGCCATTAATATTGAGCTGTTACAATAACAACTGTTTTATGATATTTGGATGCCACGTGCATGATACATTGTACATCTCTTTTAAAACTAAATTTCTCAATTGATGAGAATTAGGAACATAAACTTTGCTCATGTACTAGAAAATTCCATCATCTTTCAGCTTGTGATATTTAAATTTCTGCTGTACATTAATCTGCTATAAGTTGTCTTTAACTAGCACATAATGTTGGTCTATTGTCACAACTTCTAAACTTTTTCTTTTCAATTATGAATTGTACATACTAATGGTAGTAGCATGCATTTCAAGCACCCTTTTGCTGAGTGCAATAGCCACTTTATTCTCTTTTCCCTCAATGTGCTTGATGTCCAAGTCATATTCGCTAAGAAATTCCAACCACCTAGTTTGTTTGTCATTTAATGTTAGCTATCCAAACAAATATTTCAGACCACTATGATGTGGTCTTAACTCAAATTTTCTGCCCATGAGATAATGTCTTCACATTTTTAAGGCATGGAATTTTGTTGTCAATTCTAAGTCATGGGTAGCATAATTTATTTCATGTTCTTTAAGTTTACTCGACTCATAACATATGACATGCCCATTTTGTGTAAGGACCCCATCAAGCCCTTCTTTGCATGCATCTGTGCACACAACAAAATTCTCATCTGGATCTACAACCTTTAAAATAGGTGCACTGGTTAATAAATCTTTCATGTGTTGGAAGCTCTCTTCACACTTGTTAGTCTATTCAAATTTCATTCATTTCTTTTGCAAAGAAGTGATCATGTGTGCAATCTTGGAAAAACCTACAATGATTCTCTTAACCAACTAGACCCATAAATGATCTAACTTCTGAAATATTCTGTGGTGTTGACCAATTTTTGATTGCTTCAATATTTTCGGGATCCATTGTTATGCCATTCTTTGAGACAACGTGGCCCAAATAATGGCTCTGCTTCTGATAAAAAGTGAACTTGTTCAACTTGGCATACAATTGGTGTTCTCTCAACACTTGTAGCACCATCCTCAAATGATGCTCATGCTCCTCCTCTGTCTTGGATTAAATAAGAATATCATCCAAGAAGACAATAACAAATTTGTCTAGGTAATTTCTAAACACTCCATTCATTAGACACATAAAAGTAACATGTGCATTTGTCAATCCAAATGGTACTATTACAAATTCATAATGACCATACCTTGTCCGAAAGGTTGTCTTTCTAATATCATCTTCTTGGATTATTACTTGATGATAACTTGATTTCAAGTCAATCTTGGAAAATATCTCTGCTCCCTTTAACTGATAAAAAAGATCATTAATCATTGGAAAATGGTACTTGTTCTTTACTGTAACCTTATACAGTTGTTTGAAGTCAATACATAACCTCAGAGTTCCATCATTTTTCTTCACAAAAAGCATCGAGGCACCCCAAGGTGAAACACTTGGGCGTAGGTACCCTTTCTTTAACAACTCTTCTAGTTGCATATGCAATTTTTTCAATTTTGGTGTGCTCATCCTATAAGGAGTTTTGGACATTGAGGTAGCTCTAGGCATTAAGTCAATAGATAAATCAATGTCTCTCTTTGGTGGAAATCCTGGAAATTCCCCAAACACATCATATTCCTTCAAGACAGGATAGTCTTCAAGATTTGACACTTCATCCTTGGATATCTCTTACACATGTGATGCATATATTTGACACCCTTTTCTAAAACCTCTTTTATGTTTTAATGCTGAAATCTGTCAAACAAATATAGGCCTTGGAATACCTTGAATTGTCCTTGAATTAACTTCCTCATCAAGGCATGTGAAAGATTTGTTGTAGCGGTATAAGACAACACGATGCTTGTCCAGACAATCCATACTAATAAAATAATCATATGATCCAAGTGGTATAATGTTCAATTCTTCCTTGGTGTCGACTCCATTCATGTTCATTACATAATCTTTAACAAGCTTATTGATCGTTCTCTTGGTTCTAGTGGCTAGTTGAACAAACCAAGACTTTTCATGTTTACATCTCTTCAATTTAAATCTGTCAACCATATTAGGATCTATGTAGCTAAGACTAGCTCCATAATCAATCAAAATAGCTATGGGTTGATTATCAATCTTACCTTCCACCTCAGTCATTTGGGATTGATATTCTGCTTGTTTATTGTCCAAGGCTACATAAATCATTGGCACACTCCTACCCATGTCTTCCACTGTATTAGTTTCCTGAAGGTTATGCACAATCCCCATCCTATTTCCTTTATGAGGACAATCTTTATACATGTGGTCCCCCTCACATCCCCAACACTTTATGGGTTCCTGCCTTGGATTCCCCCCCAAGGAATCTGTCATATTTGGCTCATTTTGTGCTTGTTTTTCTTGCCTGTATGTCTATGAATTATTCTTGAAGAAAGGTGGCTTGAATATTTTCTTCCTCTGATCCACCTTACCTTTCTTTTTGTCATCCCAAGAACTTTGAAAAGTTGGTATTTCCTTACTCTTCTCATACAAATACTTAGCTTTTCTCATGGCTTGTTTCAAATTCTTGGGCTCATCAAACTGAATTTTATCTTTGTAAAATTATGGCAACCCACTCAAGGACCTCTGAATTTATCCTTCTCATCCCTGATGAAGTCCACATACTTTAGGAGTTCCAATAAAGTTTTCTCATTCTCCCCCATGGTCATGTTCCCAAGCTTAAGTTCAAATAAATCTTTCATATTCTTGTCATAATAATGTTCCGATAGGTATTTTTGTTGGAAGTGTTTCTTGAAATTCTTCCAAGAAATTCTCTTCTCGTCAATATGATTAACTTGCTTCAACTGGTCCCACCACATGGAAGTTTTCCCTTGACGATGATACATGACAACCTTTGCTTCCATATTTGATGAATAATTGTGTAGCTACAAATATTTTCTCATACCCAACAACCAGGCTTCAAAGTTTTCTCCTTTTCTATGTTCTCTATCAAATGTTGGTGGTTTGAGATTCTTGAGCTCTCTTTGCAAACTATTTGACTCGTGCCTTCTCCTTTGATGTCTAACAAGAGACTTACCTAGGATGCTTTCTGATTTTGAAAATGTAGGTGCTCTTCCAACTGAATGTCTAAGTGAATGGTGATGCTTGTTAACACTTTGTGATGCGTGCCTTGGCTCTTTATTGTCATCCCTTCTATTATGAGATATGTTCTCTTCTGCATGCCCTACACTGGCTGCATATCTTATGTTGGACTCCTTTTTGATTTGTCTTTGCAGGTTATTCAGACTCTATAACATTTGAAAATTAATTTGGTTATGCTCCTCTTGAGTGCTTATCAACCTTTCATTATCTGTTATATAGCTTTGCACTTCCCTCTGTAAGTTCTTCATCAACCCTATAGGCTCCACTCTACTTTTGTCTCCATTGGACTTTGTTTCTTCATTTCTCAGACTGATATTTAATCCTCTGATTTCATCTCCATGGTTGTAAGAATCTTGTGCATCATCCATATGTTTTGTTCACATTTATTGTTTTATATTCTTTGTAGTGGAAACTCAGTCTAATTGTCTGGTTAGTCGAGTTGGATCGACTTGGTGAATGTTCAACTGAATGGATTAGTCAATTCAATGGTTAAGGTGAAGGTCGAAAGGTCAACCGACATAAGGTTGATAGGAGGTTGAGTGGTAGCCGACTGAAGTTTGACGAGTAGTCAACAGTAACATAATCCTGAGATTTGTGGGATTGCAACCAATCATTTTCATGGATCTGTAACCATTTTTGGGTACCATGAATTAAGATTTTTCATACTATAAATCCTATAAATATGACATGATGTAACACTGTAAAAGGTGAGTTTTTGAAACTTTTGAATGCGATATGTGTAATGGCCATGTAGATATAAGCCAAATTGGCTGTAGGGCCGTTCTTGTGTAAAAACAAGAGAGTACGATGACGATTGTTTTAGGTGTGGACCAAGGTTAGTCATGTAACTCTTTATTCTACAAATTAATAAGACAACAAAGAGTGAGATTTTCTCAATGATTGTTTTTTTTCCAGTTAAGGGTTTCCAGGGTAAAATCTATGTATTGTGTGATTGTCATTGTTTATTTTCTGTGTAATTCTGTCTTCTCTTTCCTGGTTGGTTTAGTGTGAGTGTTATTTCTCTACAAGTGGTATCAAAGCATTCTCTTACTCTATATAAGTCATATCAGATCAAGGAAAAAATATATTGGATCTGTGCTAAACCTAGGTCTAGTGGGAGTTGTACGACAATGATATTTAATTTGTGCTTGAAAGAATGACATGTGGTTCAAGGATAGAGATCGAAAAAATTATTGGCCATAATTTTGAGCCGTGGAAGCTCAAAATGGAAGATCTCCTTGTAAATTGAGAATAATGGTTAGATGTGAGTCTCAGAACAATTCTGATGGGTATGTTGAAGGAAGAATGGGAGAAACTCAAGAGAAGGGAAAGGAGTTTGATTCGACTCTGTCTTGCAAATTCGATATTGTTGAATGTCTCAGGCGAAGATAGTGCTGATAAATTGTGGGATAAGTTGGGAATCTTGTACCAATCGAAAGCCTTGGTAAAAAAGTTATTCCTTCAAAAAAAATTGTATCTTCTGAGGATGAGTGATGGGAGCTCAGTAGCAGAGTACCTGGATGCATTCAATACTGTGATAAGTCAGTTATTTTCCATGGATATTAAAATCACTAAGGAGGAGAAATGTTTAAGTCTATTGTGTTCTTTGCCAGATTCATGGGATATTCTAGTCATGGCTATTGGAAGTAATGTAACCACATCAATGATTGAAGACATGGTTGCATCTTTGTTATCATAGGAAATGAGGTGGAATAACATGGAATGATTGACTAAGGATGCCTTGATGGTGAGAGGTCGATCAATTGATAGAGTTAAAGGTAAATTCTTCGGTCGAGTGTCTAAGTCAAGGGTAGATCTAAATCCCCAGTTTAGTCGATGAGAAGATGCTGGAAGTGTGGTAAATCCAAACATTACAAAATGGATTTGATTTATAAACTTCCATGGATATTCCACTGGAATAGTTTGTCACAAGAGATCTGATAAATAAAACTGAAATCTACACTATGAAGGTTAAATTCCTTTACATTCTAGAATATTAGTTATTGATTTTCTGCTTATGCATGAAATAGATAAATATGAAAAATAGAGAGAACAGTAAAATAAAATCACACACCAGCCCCAAAATAACACAAAGATTTTCTCTGGGAAACCCTTACACGAGAAAACCCAGCTAGAAGATGAGGTTGCTCTGCTCTCTTTTCTCTAGTATGGAAATAATGCAAGTACAAAGGAGAAGACACTCTTTATGGAGTTACCTGAGACTTGTGCCCTGCTAGGATGCTACAAAAAATTAACCCCTCTATTATGCTCTCTAAGTTATCACTCCCATTTGTTTTTCTCTGCAATGGAACATAATACAATAGCATAGAATGGAACCCCTTCTCCTCCTAGCGGCCCGATATTTAACATAGCCTGATAATTTTCCAGGGTTAGGGTTTTGACTTCCTCAACCTTCAATTGTGATAAGGTTTTGGACCTTCTAGATTCTTCTTGAAAGTCCTCACGTGGTTAGTCCCATATGCATGAGTGATGAGGGTTGACGTGGCATCATCTCGTACCATTGTGGTCAACATGATAGGTTAATTTGTGGGAGACACAAATTTTTCATACGAGTTCCAATTGATGCATGGTATGCACCGTTATAAAGGTCTTAGAGTGTAGAACACCACTAAGGGTGTGGGCATATGATTTAAACTATAGAAATTCAAAAAACATCATTTAATGCCTCAAAATGGCTCCGGAATGTTCCAGACCCTAATTTTCCAAACTGGGACCTACCACTAAAATGACCTTGCAAGCTGATTTCTCCATCTTTTTCCACTCTGAAAGCATCGAGATAGATGAAAAATAATATAATGATCCAATCTGGATCAGGACTGCAAGTCAAACGCTGATGAGAAAAGTTTCGGATCCAACGATAATCGGTCGATTGGAGGGAAGACTTCTCCACACAAAGAAAGAGACGTGTATCTGGCATCGACCAGTACACAGTTGGAAGATGATGTTTACTTGATCGACACAAGTGCCTGTTTTCATATGACACCTCATAAGGATTGGTTTTTGTTGAATTTTCACTATGGTTTAGCTCAAGTATGAGGTTTAATTAATTTTATCATTAGCATGAACCGAACCATAACTATTGCAAAAATACATTAGTTAACTGCAGTAAACCAAGATCACAAGAAGAAAAACCATGCACAAGAACACATGAAGTATCCTGGGAAACCCTTCTCAAAAAGGGAAGAAAACCTAGCCATCCTTTTCTATATTCTTCAAGAGAAAGACCTCCCACACCATCACCAAACCTAGCACACAAGAGGGTGTTGTAATTCTCATAATTTCAGACCATAACTTCTGAAATCATGAGATGACACAATGATAAGTGTGTTTTCTCAATGGGGATTCACCTTTATTTATACAAGACTTATCACATCAAATGATGTGTCTATTGGAACAATAGGGCCGACCTCAATAACTCATAATATAATTAATAATTACAATATTAATTATCTTTTACATTAATTATCTTTCACTTTATGGTGGGGACGACCTATACCCTTTACATCACAATCAGGGTTACAGGTATATCTTACTCTTATACAATATAGCAAGGGATATCACACACCCACTAGTGCTCAACCACTAGGGGCTCATCCACCTGTGCTCAACCACAGGGACGTCCAAGTCAACAAATCTCTATCTCACTACGTCTCACAAGAGAATCATTTGGACACACACTCACTAGTTCTCAGCCACTAGGATCACGTCCACCTATGCTCATCCATAGTGACGTCCTACTCAACAAATCTCTATCTCACTATGTCTCATAGGAGAATCATCTAGAGTACCACATCGTCTCAACTCTCTACACAGAGGAGAACAATAAACCCATCACATGGGCTCCTTCACCCCTCAAAGGGGTACACATCATTTCATCTCCGTCTCAGAGAGAATGAAACACCCATCTCATGGGAATATTCCCTTCACAGGGGCACACAACGTTCCATCTCTGTCTCATAGAGGAACGACACACCCATCTCATGGGCTTCCTCACCCTACATAGGGGCACACGACGTTCCATCTCTGTCTCAAAGAGGAACTACACACCCATCTCATGGGCACACCCAGCTCATGGGCACACCCAACTCATGGGCTTCCTTACCCCACAAATGGGCACACAACGTTCCATTTCCATCTCAGAGAGGAACAACACACCCATCTCATGGGCACACCCAACTCATGGTCTTCCTCAAATGATGACTCACTCAGTCTGTGTCCTGGAGGATGTCTCACAAAGCTGTAATCATCAACACTCCCTCTCATCTAGGGAGGCATTCTCCATCAGGCCAAGTCTCGCACAGAAGTACTCAAACTTTGTCTTGGCTGTAGTCATCAACACTCCCTCTCAGCTAGGGAGGTATTCTCCACCAAGCCAGTCTCTCACGGAAGTACTCAAACTTCATCTTGGCAAGCGGTTTGGTGAATATATCTGTAATTTGCTCATGTGTAGGAAGGTACTGCACGTATACTGCTTTCCTCTGCACCATGTCTCTAATATAATGATATTTTATCTCAATGTGTTTCAATATATCATGAAATAGTGGGTTCTCAGAGAGCTTCACACAACTTTGGTTATCACAATGAATAATGGTAGGATCCATCTCATGATCAAATAAATTTTTTAGAAGCTTGTGAAGCCATACTGCCTCATGGAATGCCACACTCAATGCTATATATTCTTCTTCTACAATACTCAAGGCCATAAAGCTCTATTTCTTGCTGCACTAGGAAACCATGGCATATCCCAAGGTAAAAACAACAACCAGATGTGCTCTTCTGGTCCACTGTGCTCCCTGCCCAATATGCATCGGCATATCTCTGCAAACTCAAGTCTACACTGGAGGCATATCTCAGGATATATTCAACAGTGCTCCATAGATATCTCAATACATGATTCACTGCTATCCAGTGAGTCTGTCTCGACTGACTCATGAACTGAATAAGCACATTCAATGCATAACATATATCAGGT
The DNA here is from genome assembly GCA_010110895.2 of Picea sitchensis. Classification (NCBI taxonomy): domain Eukaryota; kingdom Viridiplantae; phylum Streptophyta; class Pinopsida; order Pinales; family Pinaceae; genus Picea; species Picea sitchensis. Next base: position 32,527 of record SNQJ01S0061287.1, on the reverse strand, counting down.
TTGGTGTTAACCAGATACATCAATGATCCAATCATATGTCAGTACACATGTGGATCAATCTCATCTAAATCAGAAGAGGCCTCATTCATCTTCTTCGAGTTCATCATCATTGGTGTAGGCATGAATTTGCAGTCCATCATATCGAATATTTCCACTGTATATTTTCCTTGACTTAGGAAAATCTCATCAGTTCTCTGCCATACTTCCAGTCCCAAGAAGTAGTGCATGATACCCATATCCTTCATCTCGAAAACAAGATTCAATGCTCGCTTGCATTAAAAAATAAGTCTTTCTGAACCAGTAAGGAATAAATCATCCACATACATGACCAAGATCAAGCACTCATTGCCAACAATATGATAATATAGGTTTGGATCAACAACACTCTTGCTGAAATCCAAACTCATCAAGAATCCATCCATCTTCTCGTACCCAACACGAGGTGCCTGCTTTAGTCCATACAAGACTTTCTTCAACCTGTACACATGATTTTTCATTGTATGTCATGAATCCCTCTGGATGCTTGATGTAAACTTCTTCCTCAATCTCACCATTGAGAAAGAATTTCTTTACATCCATATGATGCAGTTTCAAACTCATGGATGATAGTACGGATGGAAGTGTATCGGGCTACTGGATCAAATGTCTCATCATAGTCAAATCCATCTGCTTGTGAGAATCCTCTGGATACAGATCTCACTTTGTGTTTCTAGACACTTCCATCAGCTGCATGCTTGATCTTATAGATCCACTTGGAAGTCACCACAAAATTCCCTTCTAGTCTCAGAACAATATCCCATCATTCTTCAAGATAGTCTGGTATTCTTTTGTCATGGAATCTTTCCATACCTGTTCACCTATCGCTTCTCCATGACAAGAAGGCTCATAATCAATGATGTGGCTCATGGCTGAGAGGTAGCTTGATATCTCTTGGTCTCTTTCTCTCTCGAAATGTTCCTTGAGGAGTTTCATGTTCCTCTGCCTCTTGAAAAGTTTGTCAAGACCAGACATGCCTTTTATGGCCTACTGCAATGTCTCTGGGAATATCAACTAGAGCAACTAGATCAATTTGATCAATAACTGTCTCCCTCTGAACTGCTGAAGGGGAGAAGGTATTGTCTTTTCCTTCTTCTTAAATAGTTTTGACTCCCTCTGAGTCAAGTGACTCCCTCTGAAGTCTGAAGGATAAACATCTTCCTTTATTGTTAACCTTCCTGGAACAAGAAAACAAACGAAAGGAAATAAGACAAGAATATCTCCTAGAGGAGATTCATGAATACATCTCTAGAATAAAAACAATTTAAGGATTGTTGTCATAGCTACAACACATAATTTTAATGTAGAAACCTTAGAAATATAGGTTAGGGGCATGATAATTAAAACAATCAAACCTGGAGTCTTCACTTTCAGTGTGTTGTTCCTCTGAATGCACTGAGATCCCTCTGGATCCATGATTTCAACAAAGGTTCCTTCCTCTTGCAAGTACCCTCATGATAATGATACAAATAATTTATACAAGTGCATACCTGAGGGTGCTGATATGATTTATCCAATGGAACTTGGTTGATCTCTGTCCTCTGACATCTTCATGAAGAGGGTAGCCATGATGTCACCTTTTGTCATCTTGTTATTTTGAAGCCGACCCTTCAATGTAAGGGCTTGAATAGATGATTGTCTTCCTTGCCTTGATGTCATCTTCCCTCCAATTCATCATTTTAATCCTGGGCATTCCACCTATTAACTCTTGAAAGTATATTGGGGATACATCTATATTAGTTCTAAGTTAAGCTGGAGAAAATTCCCTCATAATGATGCATCTTTCATGACTGTTCATAACTCCTGGATATCAAGCTGTCTTGGTGCTATTCTCAAAGACAATATGGAGATCCTCCAATTATATGTTTCAGAACATCCACCCTAAAGGGTACTTCATTCTTCACTTAATCAACATTATAACTTGATATTGAAGTGACAATCATGAAAGATAATGAATCTCCACCAGATTAGAGTCATCGATCTCTTAGGTTCTGTAGGATACTAGTTCTATGCATAGCCAAAAAAACTACTTGGAGGGGTATCCTCTTCCTGTGCCATCAATGGGGTCCAAAGGGGTTGCAGACCAACACCCTTCTCGTTGTTATATCCTCTCTCATAATAGGTATAAATCATGTCTTTCTTATTGCTGTTAGTAGATACTTATATTTCCTCAGAAATCAGTCATAAATCTATTGTAATTTAACTCAGAAATTTACCATACATTTGTTGGAATGTACCTCAAAACATTTACCCTATAGACTTCCATCTATCACATACATTCACCTTAGTTTTAACCTTTAAAAAACTGGTCTGTAAATTTTTTTGAGTCTGTGGTTATGGTTTCTCCTAGACTTCCAGCTACCTCAGAGATTACCCCACCAGGTCCGTGGTTAGAGCCTTAAACGTCACCTCATAATTTAAGGGGAAAAGTATGACCCTTCTCTATTGTTCAAGCACATGAACATGTGCTGTTACAGGTGTGCCTTAGAGGCATGTGGCCAACCTCATCCTTCACCACATAATTTGAATGAGGGTTCGACCCCTTTCTTATCAGTCCACAAACTGCCATGGCTACCATCCTTTTACTGTGCATATGGTTTTCTTCAAGTACTGCTATGACACCATGTTGAATTTTTACTATGGTTTATCTCAAGTATGAGGTTTAATTAATTTTATCATTAGCATGAACTGAACCATAACTACTACAACAATACATTAGTTAATTGCAGTAAACCAATATCGCAAGAAGAATAACCATGAACAAGAACACAAGAAGTATCCTGGGAAACCATTCTCAACAAGGGAAGAAAACCCAACCAATCCTTTGCTATATTCTTTAAGAGAAAGACCTCCCACACCATCACCAAACCTAGCACAATGGAGGGTGCTATAATTCTCATAATTTCAGACCACAAATTCTGAAATAATGAGATGACACAATGATAAGTGTGCTTCCTCAATGGGGATTCACCTTTATTTATACAAGAATTATCACATCAAATGATGTGTCTATTGGAACAATAGGGTCGACCTTAATAACTCAGAATATAATTAATAATAGCAATATTAATTATCTTTTACATTAATTATCTTTCACTTTATGGTGGGGATGACCTATACCCTTTACATCACAATTAGGGTTACAGGTAAATATTACTCTTAGACAATATAACAAGGGATATCACACACCCACTAGTGCTCAACCACTAGGGGCACATCCACTTGTGCTCATCCACAGGGACGTTCAATTCAACAAATCTCTATCTCACTGTGTCTCACAGGAGAATCATCTAGACACACACTCACTAGTGCTCAGCCACTAGGATCACATCCACCTATGCTCATCCACAGTGACATCCTACTCAATATATCTCTATCTCACTACGTCTCACAGGAGAATCATCTGGAGTACCACATCGTCTCAACTCTCTACACAAAGGAGAACAATAATCCCATCACATGGGCTCCTTCACCCCTCACAGTGGTACACATCGTTTCATCTCCATCTCAAAGAGAACAACACACCTAACTCATGGGCTTATTCCCTTCACAAGGCATACAACGTTCCATATCCATCTCAGAGAGGAATGACACACCCATCTCATGGGAACACCCAACTCATGGGCTTCCTCACCCCACATAGGGGCACACAATGTTCCATATCTGTCTTAGAGAGGAAATACACACCCATCTCATGGGAACACCCAACTCATGGGATTCTTCACCCTACACAGGGACACACAACGTTCCATCTCCATCTTAGAGAGGAACAACACACACATCTCATGGGAACACCCAACTTATGGGATTCCTCACAAGCCGACTCACTGAGTCTGTGTCCTGGAGGATGTCTCACGCAACTGTAATCATCAACAGTTTTGTGAGTATGAGAGATATGAAGGAGGATATGTATTCTTGGGGGATGAATTGACAACCAAAATTGTTGGATGAGGAAGATTCCCACTAATGCTACAAGATGGGAGGAATAGATTCCTTCCAAGTGTGATACATATTTCGGGTTTGACAATAAATCTAATATATGTCAGCAAAATGAGTGATGCAGGTGTGCACACTTTATTTCATAAGGATTCATTCAAAATTGTTAGGGGAACAATGGCCTTAAAGAGAGGAGTTCAGATTGGAACCATGTACAAGTTGTTGGGGAGTGTCGACTCAACTCGAATCAGGGAGACTTGACTCCAAACAACTTGACTGTTCATCATCTAGTCGACCCGACCATGTTATGGCACCATAGGATGAGACATATTGGGGAAAAAGGACTTAGATCTATACATAACAAAGGTATGGTTGAAAGTTTTCCTGATTGTAATTTAGAAGTTTTTTTTGTGAACATTGCATATATGGAAAACAAAATTGTCTGAGACTCCCATATGGAGCTACAAGAGAAAAATAGATTTTGGAATTGATACAGAGTGATGTGTTTGGTTTTGTATTGGTCCCATCACTAGGTGGATCACTGTATTATGTTTCCTTCATAGATGATTTCTCTAGGAAGACATGGCTATATTTCTTGAGGAAGAAATTTTATGTTTTCAGTAGGTTCAAAAAGTTTAAATCTCTTGTGAAAAAACAGACAAAGAAAAATATCAAGGTGCTGCGAACTGACAATGAAGGTGAATTCTATGGTAAATATTTTGAGTAGTTCTGCAAGAAATGTGGCATAGCATGCCAAGATGCCACTCCATATATTCAACAACATAATGGAGTTTATGAGAGAATGAATAGGACATTGATGGAAAAGGAAAGGAGCATGCTCAGTGGTGTCGAGATCGCACAAGAATTCTGAGTAGAGGCAGTAAACACGACACTATATTTGGTAAATAGGTCTCCTTTATTAGCTCTAGTCAACTCGACTCCACATGAGGTATGGTTTGGTAAGAAACCTTCGCTTTCACATTTAATAGTTTTTGTCTGTGATGCATTTTTTCATGTTCCCAAGGAAAAGAGGAACATGCTGGACAATAAGGCAATCAAGGGATTTTCATCAGATACAAGGATGGAATGAAGAGATATAAGCTATGAGATATGGTATTGAGGAAAACATTTTATAGTCGAGATGTGGTCTTCAAGGAATTTGGAAGAACTTCCAGGATTGAAGAGGCTCAAATGAAGAAATAACCAGAGAAGCTAGTATTTGAGTTGAGGAATGAAGAACATGATTAAGATGAGTCGACTGAATTAGATGAAGAGGTGGATTAGTCGACTCCAATTGTAAGGAGGTATGAGCAAGTAAGGAAACCACCTAAAAATTATTTGTATTATCTTCCACTGATGATGAGCCCAAGTTGGTTATGAAGGTAGTTAACTCGACAGAGGGTAAACTATGGAAGTGGGCCATGGTTGAAGAAATTGAATCTTTCATAATAATAAGACATGTGATTTGGTCGAGATACCTAATGGAAGGAAAATTGTTGGTAACAAGTGGGCGTTCAAGAAAAAATTGAGCACAGTAGGTCAAGTTGAGAAGTTCAAAGATCAATTGGTAGTGAAAGGGTATTCCCAAGTCGAGGGAGTTGAATTTGGTGAGGTTTTCTCTCCTATTGCAAAATTAACTTCCATTAGTGTACTAATATCTCTGGATGCAACATTTAATCTTGAGATATATCAAATGGGTGTGAAGACAACGTTCCTACACATGGACCTGGAATAAGAAATCTACATGAAATAACATGAATGATTTATAGTAAAGGGTAAGAAATCAATAAAATAACATGAATGATTTGACATGAATGATCTTGATACTGTGAGATTCATTCTGGGAATAGAGATCGAGAGAGATCGAGTAGTTAGAAGAATCTAGTTAACTTAGAGGAAGTACATTGAAACAGTCTTAAAATGTTTCAACATGCAGGATTGAAAACTAGTCAAGGCACCAATTCATGTGGGGGAAAAACTAATTGTTGAACAATGTCCAAAGACAGACGAAGAAATAGAGGACATGTCACGTGTTCCCTATGTTAGTTCTATTGGTAGTATGATGTATGCAATGGTATGCACTCAAATATATATTGCTCATGTTGTGGAAGTATTGAGTAGATACATGTCGACACTTGGGAAGGAGCACTGAACTCCTGTTAAAAGAGTGTTCAAGTACTTCCATGGAACAACAAAATATGCGATCTGTTACCAAGGGAAACCTAAAACTGATAGGAAAATGAATGTACATGTCTTTTTCGACGTCGAATGGGTTGGAGATATTGATCGATGAAGGTCAACTAACGAATATGTGTTTAATATGTTCATTAGAGCAATAAGTTGGATGAGTAAGAGACATGTGGTAGTAGTCTTGTCAACAACAGAAGTTGAATACATGGAAACCGCCCATGCAAACAAAGAATCCAAATGGTTGTATAGACTATGTTCAAGGATTGGGTTTGAGAAATAAGTTATTAAGATAAATTGTGATTGTCAAAGTGCAATTTTCTTGGCAAATAAATCAACTTACTATTCCAGGACAAAGAACATTGATGTACAATACCATTTCATGAGAGACATGGTGAAAAGAAAGGTGTTGATGGAGAAGGTAGACACTTTGGAAAACATCACAAACTCTTTGATCAAGTCTGTGACAAGTCTGTGAGTGCGGTGAAGTTATCTGGGTGTAGAGAGGTAATGGGATTTGTTGCCCTCGGTCGGTGAACATAATTTTAGGTTCTCTCATTTCTTCAAAGAAGACAACAAGTGGAAGAATGCTAGGTTGTTATATTATTTATAGTGTAAACTCAGTCTAAACGACTGACTAGTTGAGTTGGATCGACTGGAAGGGTTAGTCAAGTCGATGGTTAAGTTGAAGGTCAAAAGGTCAACTGATAGAAGGTCGATAGGAGGTTGAGTAACAACCAATTGAAAGATCGACTGGTGGTTGAATAGTTTGTATCTGGTTGAAGTTTGATGGGTAGTAGATTGTAACAAAATCCCGAGGTTCACGATTATAACATCCCTTCTATAATACCTAATTTAGTAATGTATAATGTATATATGATATGTGGATGTGGGCCAAGAGATGTAATATGTGAACTTGTATATCTAGATTTTTATAAATAAAAATGTGATGCCAACTGCAGATGGACATGGACAAAGATATGGGGGTTCCTTTATCCACAAGAGATGAGGGATAAAAATAAAGGGAGTTTTAATTCATGAGTTTAAATCCTAACCTTTTTCTCGATTTTAATGTTTTGAGTGAACCTTCTAATTAATACCTTAAGTGTAGAAGATCCCAATAATTGAATGCATGTAAGAGGGTGGGTGTGAGAAGTCACATCCCACAGTTATTGGGGAATGGGGATGAGTACAATCATCTTAGGGAAGAGTGTAAGTCAAGTAAACATGAAAAAGGATATGAAATTCGTATGGGACAACAAGGGAGTTTTTAGATACAATTTTATGCATGGGAATGATGAGATATTAGAGGGTGAGAGTGTTGGATCTTGGAGGAAACAATGGTGGAATTTTCAACAACTGTTGGGAGTTGTTGAAGGATGAGGAAACAACCTATCAAGAATGTAGAAGAGATAGGTTGTTAGGCCTGCAGAGTGAACTCCCAGTGTGAGAGTTTTCACTGGAGCAACAAGCTTGTTGCTGTTAGTTTTTCCTGGTAGCTAACATTCATGGAGTCCCCAATAGAGAGATTCCTAACCAACCTGTGTTGGAAGCATTTATAAAATAATGGTACAACCCAAGGGACTGCTTGTAGAGAAGGGGGTACATTCTTTAGGTTGAGTATGTTGAAAGGAAGAAAGATGGAAGAGTTGGAATATCAGTAGGAATTTTAGATGGTTGTGGGAATATTGAGCTATGAGTGGATAGTGGATAGACACCCTCTTTTGTGGATTCCTAGCCCTAGCTCGGGGATGAATTGTTGTTCATATTTGGAACAAGTCTGTGGTTGGGTGCAACATTTGTCTTCTGTAGCTGATTACACAACTTTCATAAAAAGATAAGTGTTTTATCTTGTGTCTGAGTTATATTGATAGTTTAATTTGTTGTGCATTAATTGTGTGTTTGAAATGATTTATGTGTTGTTGTATGGGAGTAGATTAGTTGAATTCATGTTTTAAATTATCACTGTTATACATATGGGTGTTTTTAACATGATGCGTTGTATTTAAATTAATGGTATCGAAATTTTTTATGGGTTTAGTAGTGTGGGGGCATTACAGATTGGTATCAAAGCTCAATGTTCAACACCAAGATTGTATGGGTCAAGACCAATGCGAATTTGGTAGAAATTTATTATTGTAGAGTTTCACTTGTGATGGATTTGGGGAAATTTGTGAAAACAAAGAGAAATCCCCAAATTTATGAACAAATGTGAGTCCAAAGTGCGCTACAAACTGTCAAAGAGAGGATTAATGACATAAATATGCAACTTGCAGAGTTAAATTTGGTTTGGGAGGTCTAATTTATTATTTTAATGGTGACTGAAGAGTTGGAAGATCGACAACCTAGATCTTTTCGACATTAAAAATTGACGACCAAGATTCATTTGCAGGATTGGGGAAGTTCGACAAAGTTTTGTGAGTTTCATAAACCGATGGCTGAGATCACTCTGATCTCAAATATTGATGGTTGAGATTCATTGCAAGATTGAAAGAGCCACGTGGGGAGAGCTCGTGAAGTTAAGCTCGATAGGCTTGTGGAAGAAATATTAATAGCATGTTAAATCGACACTCTGCGGGAAAACGTCTGTGAATGTAAGCCCGATAGGCTTGTAGGCTGCAGGTCACCGAAAAATATTAATAACATGTTAACTCAACACTTCGCGGGGAAAAGTTTGCGAAGTATTTTTCGATAGGATTGAGGGTTGCGGGCTTCAGGAAAGTCACAATTCAAGGTTAAGTTGTCACTCCTCGAAAAAAAGTCTGTGAAGGAGTTTTTGATAGGCTTGCGGGGTGTGGACTATGAAAAAGACACAATTCAAGGTTAAGTTGCCACTCTGCAGGAAAAGTCCTTGAAGGTGTTTTCGATAGGCTTGAGGGTTGAAGACTTCAAGAAAATCGCAGTACAAGGTTAAGTTGCCACCCTAATGGGAAAAATACGAAAGGCTTGCAGCCTGTGGGTCGTGAGAAAAACTTTATAATGTACTATATGAAATTATGATGAGAAGATTATGCAGAGGAGATATCAACATGATTGTGGAAGGTATGGTCGATGGACGATGTGTTGAGGAAGAGGGTGGAACACAACATGAAATAGAGAACAAAACACTACAAATAATCGAAGATGATTTTTTTTTTTGAAGACAAAGGGTGGTATCTAAAGACACAGTTACAACACTTAAGCACAATGCATTGTGGTCAAAACATCATTGTGCATGTTTCACATCTTGATCCGCATGATCTATCACACAATATCCATGATGGAAATGAACCAAGGGGTATTCTTTTTATAGCCTCAATATTTAATTGATTTCCACATAATTCAGAAGATCTTGTCCACATGTAACCATCGAATGTTAGAGTTGACTCCACCAAAGTCGCTTTGTCAAGTCGGCTTGACAGGAATCGACTTGACTGCATATGCATCCAAATCGTAATCAAATTTTGGGCTAGTTGATCCACTGCCCAACTATCTTCAACTACTGGTCGACCGACATGCACATCGACTACTCGATCGATTGTTTCCATATGTAGGTCTACCTCTTGATCGATTGAACCTAAGAGATGTGTGATAAACCATCAATGCTTAATGTTCCAACACCCTCCCATCAACACACAACTATAAAGTTTAAACAAATGAAATTATGTCATTAGGACACCCCCACATAATTGTAGCTTTGTGAAGCCAAAGAATCGTGCAAAGATTGATAAATATGGCTTAAACTAAAGGTTTGGTGAATATATTAGCAACTTGATCTTCGATTCTGCAATATTCAAGAGAGACAATGTTCTTGTGAACAAACTGTCTCAAATAGTGAGAATGGAGCTTAACATGCTTCATCTTACTATGGGAAACGAGATTGCCAACAACATGTATAACACTTTGATTATCAGAGTAGATTGTAGTCAGGGTCTGAATATGAAGACCAAGCTCTCCCAAAATTTGGCGAATCCATACTGCTTTAGTACCTACTTGAACGATGCCATGATATTATGATTTTGTAGTCGAAAAATAGGCTACCTTTTATCTCTTGCATGACCACACCAAAGGTCCAGTGCTGTAGTGAAACATATAGCCAAACGTGGTCTTTCGATCATCGTTGTCGCTAACCGATTCAGCGTCGGTGTAGCTGACTAGAGAATTTGAACTTCAAAAATACTTGATGCCAAATGGATAGTAAACAATTTGTTTGACTACTTTCTGTTGGAGCCGGAAGTCACTCCTGGATTGCTTACAGGAGCAGAGCCCGACGCCCATCAGTTTAATGTCACGATTTTTTTGGAAGGGGTGATCAAATGGAAGCAAACTCAGAACAGTGGACTCAGCTCAGAAACTAGGCCAGGCATGCATGAACGAGTGAGGTCTTGATAAAATTCAAACAACGAGTTGTAATAAAGGGTGAGTAGGGGGAAGACTTCTTGAGAAAGGTGCAAGGGTCTGCTATAGGCATCAGGCTTCTAACAGACTATGAGAGCAGGCATATGAAAACAAGATCTTCTTACTTCCAAATGCGGGAAACCAGAGAAAACATAAATGCAACAATAAATCATTTATCATAACAAAACTGTGTTAATTCATACGAAGCATTCGATCATGAACTCTCCAGCAAGAGGTGAAACATAGATGGAAAAGGAAAACTGCTTGTTATAAACCAAGAAATCTCAAACACTGATACATGACCCAGAAAGCTAGAATGTTTACTGAAACTTTACAGTCAGGAGCTTAGCTCTACCATCGATAGATACAAAAATGGCGAAAACGCCTTCATATACTCGAAACAACAATAGCAGCGAAATCAAGACACTGCATTGAAAGCTTTGCGTCTGCATGGCTTCTGACAGTCAACATATGAAAGATCGTGCAACTCATGTCAGACGCAATCTTAATTCTTTGACAGTTCCAATGGCGAATCGACGTGCCTTAAATTCATGGCCGTGCTCTCCCATTAAAGTGGAGGCGATGTCTAACCACCACCAACCGCTTCAATAATTGCAACATCGGGATTGAGGATGGCCCGACCAACTCGGCATTTTGGGATATGGAAGACTCCTCGCGCTGCCACCTGGAATAACTGAATAACTTGAAGAACGGGTTATGGAGGCCAACGCGGAAAGAGGGGTACGACAACAAAGTTATGGGGCCACGACAGTGGAGAGAGAGATAGATTGCAGGGGGGACACATGGCAAAATGCGATAAGCGAAGGAGGTGGAGGAAAAGATGTGGTGGACACATTTGGGGGGGAGGCTGACGTGGAGGGAAGGAGACATGTGGCAGATGGTGTGTGGATGATGAGAAAGAAGGAAGACCACGCGGATCATAGAGGAAAGGTAGATGGATGACACATGGCAGCAGGAGAACGACGGTTGGAAGGTGATACGACGGGAGAAGGGCCCACGCGCGCTTAAACACAGAGTAGTCGAGGATGATGTGGATCGCGTGAGCGTCGCCAATTTGGGCGCTAAGATCTCAGCCGTTGGAAAGTCGCG
>SNQJ01S0061287.1:1853-13052 GCA_010110895.2 Picea sitchensis | reverse complement strand
CCGTCCAGACTTGCTTTTTCGATTAATCATGGGCGCATTAGCACCCGAACTTAGGACAAGTGGGTTTTTGACCCATTCCTTTGCATTCTAACCCCCCCTTACAGGAAATATCGCTAACACTTTCCAATGGCTTTCTTTAGGGTCCTACATGAACCAAGAAATCACACTAACAACAAAGGAAATGTCAGGTCAACTATGAGTAAGATAAATAAAACTGTCGATCAATTGTCCATAAAGTGTAGCATTGACTACAGGTGTTTCACAGGTTTTAGTAAGATTTATTCCAGACTGAAAAGGAGTAGCACAAGGCTTGCAATCAACCATCTTAAAACGTGTTAACAGATCCATCACATATTTAGATTCATAAATGAAAAATCCATCACAGAGTGATAACACTTGAAGACCCAAAAAATAATGCAGAGTACCAAGATATATCATATCAAAGGAGTTAATAAGTTGTTTTTTAAATCTAAGTATGAGATCATTATTATTACCAGTAATGAGTAAGTCATATACATATACAACAACAATCAAGGTGTCTCCATTGGTATGGAGTACATATAAGCTATGGTCAGCTTCACATCGTTTGAAACCAAGTCAAAGAAATAAATGGCCGATCTTAGCATACCAAGCTCAGGGAGCCTACTTCAAACCATAAAGCAACTTCTTGAGTTGACACACCAAATTTGAATCTGTCACAAAACCAAGTGGTTGTTCCATGAAAATTTCTTCAGATAGATCTCCATGAAGAAAGACACTCGTCACATCTATCTGATGGATTTTCCATCCAAAACGAGAAGTAAGGGAAAGAATCAACCGAACATAGCTAATCTTTTCAACAAGGGAAAAGGTTTCAGTGTATTCGATGCCTTCTTGTTGAAAAAATCCCTTTGCAACTAGGCGTACTTTAAGTCTCTCAACAACACCTTCAAAGGTAAATTTGGTCCTGTAGATCCATCAACACTTCACAATGTTCTTTCCTTGCGGTCGAGGAACCATACCCCATGTATGATTCTTCAACAAAGAATCAATTTCAGTCTTCATTGCCAACTCCCATTCAGGTCATCCTTCAACATCTGAGTAGGTAACATTGTCAGAGGTTTCAAGTACATGAGTCNGGCTTCGAGTTTGTCGTCTATAGGAGGCATATCCAACAACTTCAATTGTCTTGGCATCCCATCGGGGTAGAAAAGAAACAAGTGAACTTTGGTTCACTTTAGTAGGTTGCAAAGAAGTTGGAGGGACTTCATTCGGTGGACCAGTTGAAACAGAGGACGATGGACTAGTTTACTCGAAGGTCGACGGTCTAGTCGAAATAGGGAGAAATTTCAACTGTCCAGTTGAGGGACTAAAGTATGGAACAAGAGCACCAAAGTTAGAGACAACATCAAAAGGGTCATCCTATAGTAATCTAGAAGAGGCATTCAACAACTTATTTCCATAATACTTTTCATCAAACTGTACATTGCATCTGATAATGATTTTCCATTTGACAGGGTCAAATAGTCGATAAGATTTCGACTCTTCAGAGTAGCCCATCATGATGCAGGCATGTCTCTCTACATCCAATTTCTTTCCGTAGTCATCAGGAATGTGAGCCCAAGAAACACATCCAAACACATGGAGGTGGTCAACTGAAGGCTTCTTCCCATACCATCGTTCGACTGGAGTCATGGAAGGAACAACTCTAGTCAAGATGCAATTGAGAAGATAATTTTCACAATACACTACTTCATCCCATAAGTGAGTGGGGAGGTCTCTAGCTTGCAAAATACATCTATCCATTTTGACTAATGTTCAATTTTTATTTTATGCAACACCAGATCGAAGTAGGTATTCTTCAAAAGGTAGATTTAGATACTCACCACCATTGTATGATATCAAGTGTTTGATGGGTTTACCACATTGGTTTTCAACAAAGGCCTGAAACTCCTTGAAATTATCAAAGACACGATTCTTATTCTTCATGAAAAATACCCATGTGAAGTAAGAAAAATCATCAACTAGTGAACGTAACTTGATGCAACAAACATCATTGTGAAATAATTCAAGTAGGTTCTGTGCTCTCCACGCTTTTCCAGAGTCAAATGGTGCCTGATGATGCTTCCCAAGAACACAACCCTTACAGACTCCTTCCAGGGGAAACACCTTTGGAAGACCAACAATCATGTTCTGAGTTGCGAGTGCTTGCAGACTTAAAAAATTTAGATGTCCGAGTCGCTCTTGCCAAATTCGAATTCTCTCATCAGTGTGAGAAAGTCATAGAACTTGTACAACTTTTCTGTCGGTTTGAGAAGTCCGCCAGTGACATTCGACTTATCTTTCTTCAAATAAAAAACATAGAATCGATTTGGCCAAAATTCCACAATCTTGCATATCTGTGTCAACTAGGAAACATACAATAGATTTTCACTGATCTTTGACACATGATAGATGTCGACAATCTTCCCATTTTGACAAGAAACATTACCCTAACCAACAACATCTAGAGAAAATCATCAACAACACAAATTTTACTCTCCTCAACTTTATTCAGTCTCGTGAACAAAGAGGCATATTTAGCCATGTGATGATTTCACCCAGATTCGTCTACCCATTCATTCTATGAAGAATGAGACAACAAGGCCCAAGAAGTTCCAACTTGGAAGGTGAAATTATTAGCGGGTCAATGAATAACAAACATGTCTCCTTCAAGGAATTTAACCTTCTTCTCTAAATCGTCTATGTTCTTATAGAAATTTTTCTCCATATGTCCAGTCTTTCCACAATACAGGCATGTCTTCTTCTTTTGACTTTGTTGTGGTTGTATCTGGGGTCTATGGTCATGGTATGCAGGTTTCTGTGTAGAGGCATTAGAATGTATTCTATTCATGGGATCCAAATGGTGCTTGATGATGCTTCCCAAGCACACAACCCTTACATACTCCTTCAGGGGGAAACACCTTTGGAAGACCAACAATCATGTTCTGAGTTTCCAGTGCTTGCAGACTTAAAAAATTTAGATGTCTGAGTCGCTCATGCAAAATTTGAATTCTCTCATCAGTGTGAGAAACAAGTGTATTCAGTTTGGGTTCAATTCAATTCGAGTCGTAGAACTTGTACAAATTGTCTATTGGGTTGAGAAGTCTGCCAGTGACAATCGACTTATCTTTCTTCAAATAAAAAAAATAGAGTCGATCTGGCCAAAATTCCACAATCTTGCCTATCTGTGTCAACTGAGAAACATACAATATATTTTCACTGATCTTTGGCACATGATAGATGTCGAAAATATTCCCATGTCGATAAGAAACATTACCCTAACCAACAACATCTAGAGAAAATCATCAACAACACAAATTTTACCCTCCTCAACTTTATTCAGTCTTGTGAACAAAGAGGCATCTTTATCCATGTGATGATTTCACCCAGATTCAAATACCCATTCATTCTATGCAGAATGAGACAACAAGGCCCGAGAAGTTCCAGATTGGAAGGTGAAATTATCAACGGGTCAACGAATAACAAACATGTCTCCTTCAAGGCATTTAACCTTCTTTTCTAAATTGTCTCTATTCTTATATCAATTTTTCTCCGTATGTCCTATCTTTCCACCATACAAACATGTCTTATTATTTCGACTTTTTTGTGGTTGTATCTGGGGTCTCTGGTCATGGTATGCAGGTTTCTGTGTAGAGGCATTAGAATGTATTCTATTCATGGGACCCATCTTTCCCTTTCCTTTGAGAAATTGGGCCTGGTGTTTACCACCAAGCTTTCCTTCTCCAAGCAATCTATGATGATAAGTAAGCAAAAAAACACATAAATTTTCAAAGGTGTAATCCTTACCATACTCCTTGCGTGATTTTCAGTTGTTGCAGAAAATCGACATGAACACATCGAGTGGTGTTCTCAAGTTCATCATGACTAGATCGATGAGTTGTGCATCCTTCTTCAGGTAGTTCTTTCCACATTCTCGCAATTTTAACTAGAGTTACTTGACATGTTCCTTCCATTCTCTCAAAGGAACGATGATAAAGAGAGATCAATTATTTCTCCAACTGCATGACGTGACTCTCATCGACTCGATCAGATGACAACTTTAGCTTCTTCCAGACTTGATGAGGATAGTAAATTCCATTGAGGTGAAATCAAATCTCCCATGAGACGTAGGTCGTGATGACTCCTACAACCTCATCCTTCTTTCCATCAACAACGAACTTCGTTTGGTCGTCTGTTGGATTTAGAATTGCAACCTTTGTATACTACCACATTCCTTTACTTTTCAGTAGGGTTTCCATATATGGTGCCCATACTGCATAATTTGATCTGTTCAAAACAACATGATCAATCTTTGAATCCATATTCGATATCTAGATAGACATGTCTGTTCGATGAATTCCAATCAACAAACCACTGACCCAGAGTCAATCACACAACCGATTTGACTCAACAAGGTTTGTAAATAACAGGTTGAGGTTTTAAACCATCGGCTCTGATATCATGTTGGAGAAGAGGGTGGAACACGACATGAAACAAAGAACACAAAACTGCATATAATCAAAGAGGAATAATTTTTTTGAAGACAAACAATGTTTTCTAAAGACACCATGACAACACTTGAGCAAAGCGTACTGTGATCATAACATCACAATGCATGTTTCACATCTTGCTCCACATGATCTATCGTACAATACGCATGATGAAAATGACCCAAGAGGTATTATTTTATAGCCTCAATATCTAACTGATTTCCACAGAATTCAAAATATCTTGTCCACATGCAACTGTCGACTGTTAGAGTTGACTCCACCAAATCCGCTCTATTGATTCGGCTCGATAGGACTCGACCCGATCACATATGCATCCAATTCGTAGTTGATTTCTAGGCTGGTCAATCCATTAGCCGACTATCTTCGACTACTGGTGGACTGTCTGACCGAAAAACACATCGACTATGTGACTGACTGTATCCAGATGTAGGTCAACTTCTCGACCGACTGAACCCAAGAGATGTGTGATGAACCATCGATTCTTGATGTTCCAACATGATGGAGGAAAATGATGGATGGTGACATGGATAAATCAAGGAATGACAAGTGGACTCAACAAACACATGCCATGACGTTTTAGCTAGATTTCCAAGGTTACATGCAGGTCATATTAACATACTTTTACAACAATAACTCAATCAAATTCTATGAAAATTTTCAGTTTTTGAAGGTCATCAACTTGCAAAGGCATTTTGATGGAATACAAAACATTTTCAAGTAGTCAAAATCAAGAAAAATGTGTGCACCTTCGATACACAGTCTTTGCTGCTAGAATTAAAAAAAACCCGATAAGAGATTTTCAATGAAATATTTTGAGTGCAAAACAAAGTTAGTATGAGGAAGTTACAATTGAAACATTACATGGTATACATTAAGTACCAGTTTACTTTCATAGGGAATGAATCCTTGCTCAAAATTCAGTTTGAGACACAAGAGGAGTATGTATAAAAATCATGCACCATAAAAGACAACCATGGAACCATATTTGGAATTTGGGTACCTGAAATTGTATAGGATGGGAGAGAAGACCCATGTAGCAATAAGCTGTAAAAACAAGAAAACAATCTAAGCTTCCATGAACCACAAATATCAACTTGGAGATCAAATTTGGGAAAATGAGCAATGAATGGAAAGGTCTTGAGGAGGAGAAGCCATCTATCAACCCATAATTTTTAATTGAGCACTACAATTTCTCAGAAATTAAAAAAAACAATTGAAGTAGTAAAAACATAACAATGAGTGGAAACTGCAACTTGAGTAGGTTGTAACTATTCTCTCAGAACTCATAATGAGGCATGAGTACAACCATTGGAGAGTTGTTTCAGAGAGGAATGTGTCTAAAGAATCATAATTTGGATTAGTGCACTTCTATTCTTCATAAATTGAAATTAATAATGGTCTGCAACCTATTTAATAAAGTATTTTGCAATGTGCCTATTTCTAACATTAATTGTTGTATGCACATTTTCTTGCAGAGTTAGAGGTACATGAGGGGATATTTGGTTCCTATACGAGAAATAAAGATATGGAGGATGCCCAATAGTCTTATAGCCATGCAAATGTGATAAGAGGGCTACATGTTAGTATGGGAAATGTTGAGACTGAGTCCAATGGAAGAATAAACAAGGTGGAACATGTGGAGTTGGTTGAAACTATGAGAAGCATGCATAAATAAGTGTACAGATATAGGTAAAATAATGAAAGGATGATGAAAGCTCATGAGGAGCTGATATAGAGTGAATATGTTGCATAGAAAAGTCAACAAGGATTTTGTTTCAAAGAAGGTAGCTAGGGCTAGACAAGTGGCAACATCCAGATCCCATGGTAGAAGGGATGATCACAAGGATGACAAACATTCAAGGAGTGTGAGCAGACATCATCATTTTCTAGGGAAATCGACTAGAATAACTCATGCATATCCAGGGCTAGAGAGTAGCCCAAGTGTGTCCCCTGTTAGAAGAAAAAGGAGAAGACTTGAGTCCGATATTTTGCAAGGTGAGCTCATGAAACTCAAGCCACCGAATTTTTATGAACATAGAAAGGGAGAAGAGGTTGAAGCCTGGCTGTTGGGAATGAGGAAATATTTCCAGCTGCATGATTACCCATCAAATATATAAATCAAAATTGCAACCTACCACCTTCAAGGAAAAACAACCATGTGGTGGGATCAACTTAAGTAGACCAAACACCTTAAGGAGAATAAGGTCTCACAAAGACAGTTCAATGGGTATTTCCAACATAAATACTTGTCAGAGGATTATTATAATAAGAATATGAATGAGTTATTTGAACTCAAATTGGGAAGTATGACACTAGAGGAATATGAGAGGAGATTCTTTGAATTGATTAAGTATGTTGTCTTTATAAAGGATGAGAAGGTTAAAATCCAATTTTTTTTGAGTGGGATACCTACTTCCTACAATGATAAGATACATTACGATAACCCCATGACTTTGGAAGAGGCCATAAGGAAAAAAAATCACCTTTATGAGCAGAGCAGAGGGAGACCAACTTTCCAAAAATCTTGGAATGACACGATGAAATTTAATATTGAGCAAAGGAAGAAAGGTTTTACGCCACCTTTTTACAAGAACAACTCTCAAGCATACCAATAAGGACAATTATCCCATAATGAGCCAAGGATGGAAGATTATTTTGGAAAAAGGCCAAGGCAACAACCCATAAAATGTTGGGGGTGTGAGAGAGACCACTCGTATAGGGATTTACCTCACAAAGGAGAAAGGATGAGGACTATTCAAAATATTCAAGAGGTTGATACAGTTGAAGGCATAAGAAGAAGCGTGCCAAGGATTTATGTAGCCTTAGACAACAAGAAAGAGAAATACCAATCTCCCATGATTGAAGTAGAAGGTAAGATTGATAAACAACTCATAGCAATTTTAATTGATTTTGGAGCTAGCCATAGTTACATAGATCCTAACCTTGTTGAAAGATTTCAATTGCAAATAAAATAACATGGGAAATCTTGTTTGGCTCAGCTACCCACAAGGGCTAAGATAAGATTCAATGAGTTGGTTAAGGATTCTCCAATATAATGAATGAAATTATCACAAAACCAAATTTGAACATCATACCACTTGGGTCATATGACTATCTGATTAGTATGGACTGGTTGGAAAAGCACAATGTTGTTCTAGACTACTAAAATACGACAATAATTTGTCTTGATGAGGAAGGGAAGAAAGGGAAGGTTCAAGGTATCCCAAGGACTGTAGCCATCAAAAATATTTAAGCCATGCAATTGAAGAAGAGTTTTAGGAAGGGATGCTATATTTTTGTAGCCCATATGGAAGAAACAACCAAAGATAAAATGCCAAGTTTTGAAAATCATCTGGTCTTGAAAGATTTCAAGGATGTATCTAGGGAGATTCCAGGGTTTCCACCAAAGAGAAACATTGTTTTTTCCATTGATTTGGTGCCAGGAGCTTCCCTAATGTCCAAAACTCCTTATAGGATGGGCACACTAGAGTTGAAGGAGTTGCAGATGCAGCTTGAAGAACTATTAAGGAATGGGTATATACACCCAAGTGTGTCACCTTGGGGTGACCCAATGCTCTTTGTGAAAAAGAAGGATGGAACCTTAATGCTGCACATTGATTTCAGATAACTGAATAAGGTCACCATAAAGATCACTTATCCTTTGCCAATTATTGATGATCTATTTGATAAGCTAAAAGGTGCAAGAATATTTTCTAATATTGACTTGAGGTCATGATATCATCAAGTGCGAATAAAGGAAGACAATATCAACAAGACATCATTCTGGACAAGATATGGACAATATGAGTTTGTGGTGGTGCCATTTGGGATATTAAATGCACCCATTGTTTTCATGTGCCTAATGAATGGAGTGTTCAATGAATACTTGGACAAGTTTGTAATTATTTTCTTGGACGATATACTCATCTATTCAAAGTCAAAGGAGGAACATGAGCTACATTTAAGGATGGTACTACAGGTTTTGAGAGAGAATCAATTATATGCCAAGTTAAGTAAGTGCATCTTATATCAAAGAAAGATTCATTACTTGGGTCATATTATTTCAAAAAATGAGATAGCAATTGATCAGAACTGAGAAGATAGAGGCTATTATATGATGGATATCACCAAGAAATGTTACATAAGTAAGATAATTTATGGGACTTGCAAGTTATTACCGAAGATTCATAATTTTTTTTTCAAATATTGTAAGCTCAATTACTTCTTTGCAAAATAAGGGAGTGGAATTTTAATGGACTTCCAAATGTGAAGAGAGTTTTGAGCGGCTGAAGGACGTTTTGACAAGTGCACCAATCTTGAATATTGCAGACCCAGATGAAGATTTTTTTGTTTGCATTGATTCATACAAGAAAGAGTTTGGTGGATTCCTCACACAAAATGAACATGTGGTATGTTATGAGTCAAGAAAAAGGAAAGAACATGAGAGAAATTATGTCACACATGATTTAGAACCGAAAACCATTATTCACACATTAAAAATGTGGAGACATTATCTCATGGGAATAAAATTTGAACTAAGGATAGACCATTGTGGTCTGAAACATTTGTTTTGACAACCAACACTAAATGCCATGCAAACTAGATGGCTGTAATTCCTTAGTGAGTATGAATTTGATATAAATCATATCAAGGGAGAAGATAACCAAGTGAATGATGCACTCAATGAGAGAGTGCACAAAATGCACGCTAAAACCATTAGCATGTACATGTATGATTTAAAAGACAAAATTTTAGAGGTTGCAAATTCAGATCAACACTATTTGCAAATAAAAGAAACATTACAAGAAGGTAATTTTAACAAAAAAATCACTATTTTGAGCTGAAAGAAGATGGAGTCCTCATGTACAGGGATAAAGTATATGTGCCAAACTCCAAATAGATGAAAAATACAATGTTGAGAGAAATGCACAATGTGATTTATGCTGGGCACA
Source organism: Picea sitchensis (assembly GCA_010110895.2). Classification (NCBI taxonomy): domain Eukaryota; kingdom Viridiplantae; phylum Streptophyta; class Pinopsida; order Pinales; family Pinaceae; genus Picea; species Picea sitchensis. The sequence continues at coordinate 3,568 of SNQJ01S0061287.1, read as the reverse complement.
CAGGATATAAACAATCAATTGTATTTGTAAAAAGCCAATATTTTTTGTTAGGAATGAAGAAAGAGGTGGCTGATTACATAGCCGGATTCCTATAATGTCAAAAGGTAAAGGGTGAGCATTGACATCCAACTGGACTCCTACAACCATTTCCCATTCCTAAGTGGAAATGAGAAGTTGTTACAATTTATTTTATTACTAATCTTCCCAGAAGAGTGAAGCAACATGATTCCATCATGGTTGCGGTGGATAAATTAACTAGGAAAACACATTTTATTCCGGTGAAGACAACTCACAAGGAAGCCAACATTGAAAAAATTTACATGAAGTAAATTTCCAAGCTACACGTAGTTCCCAAGGCAATTTTTTTAGATAGAGATCCCAAGTTCACATCAAATTTCCGGAAGGGGTTGTTTAAAGGATTTGGGACAAATTTAAATTTCAGTAAAACATATAACCCAAAGTCATATGGGAAAACAAAGAGGACCGACAAGATAATTGAGGATATGTTAAGAAAGTATGTAATGGATGAGTCATCCAAGTGGGATGACTATATCCATTTAGTTTAATTTGATTACAATAATGGGTACCTGACATCATTGAATATGAGCCCATTTGAGACCTTTTATGGAAAAAAAATGCAACATGCTAGTGAGTTGGGATAACCCAACAGAAAAAACAATTATTGTGATAGATTTACTAAAGGAAATGGAAGAGCAGATGATAAATATCAGACATAATTTAAAAGTTTCCCAAGACATGAAAACAAGTTATGCAGAAAATAGCATGACTTACAAAGATTTTAAAGTGGGCAAGCATGTGTTTTTAAAATTAAAAGCGAAAATAATTTCACAAATATTTAGATGTTGCCCAAAGTTGGCAATGAGATATTGTGGGCATTTTGAACACTTGGAGAAGATAGAACCATTTGCATACATGCTATAATTTCTTGCATCCATGAGAGTTCATAATGTGTTTCATGTGTCTTTATTGAAGAAATATGTGCCTGGCCCCAACCACATAATTGATTGGACTGTGATCCAGGTGGAACATGAAGGAGACTTTTGGGTGGAACTAGTGTGCATCCTGGACCAGAAAGTCAAAGTGCTCAGGAGAAAAGATATCGTTCTGGTCAAGGTAGACCTACTACGGTTCTAAAGACGCTACGTGGGAGCACGAGAAGACCATGCGAGATGAGTACCCAATTTTTTTTGTCAATTTTGAAGAAAATAGAATATAAGAATGAAAGACTTTGTTTGGGGAAACTAGAGTTCCGATAACAACATATTGGATCTTCTTGACCAACCTGCGCTGGAAAACCCGATAAAACAATGGTACAATCTAAGGAACTGCATGCAGAGAAAGGGGTACATTCCTTGCATCAGGCGGGTTGAGAGGAACAATAGATTTATGGTTGGAACTACTGCAAGAGTTGTGAAAATTGCAAATATTTTATTTTCCAAGTATATGATGTAAAATTTGTACATGTATATTGGCATGGTGTTGTGCACCAAGGACGATATAAAATTGTAGGGGAGGGGAAATGTAACATCCCTGCTATAATCCTCAGTTTATTAATGTATAATGTAGATATGATATGTGGTTGTGGGCCAAGTGATGTAATATGTGAATTTATACATCCAAATTTTTGACAATAAAAATGTGATGCCAACTGCAGATGGACATGGACATAGATATGGGGGCTAAGATATTCACAA
>SNQJ01S0061286.1:10422-52324 GCA_010110895.2 Picea sitchensis | reverse complement strand
TAATGGCCTAAAGCCGACATAATTAAAATAACATTACTAATATAAATTACAACTAATGGCCTAAAGACGACATAAATAAAATAGCATTACTAATCTAATATGCCCCAATTAAGGGGTAATGAGCCAATATTAGGGCTTAACAGGGGATCCTTCAACGGTGTAGCTTCACTTTCTCCTTGATTTTCTCCTTCATCCCATCCTCCTTGGCCATTTTCTTTGTCTTCTCCTCCTAGTGAGACAGATCCATTTTCTTTAGAGGCATGTTCTCCTCATCGGTCTCTATATTTTGTACTTCTTCCTGCTTCTTATTCTTCTTTGTCCCACTGGACTGTCTGACATGCTCGACTTGAGTGACCAAGGGGCTTCCTATGGTGTCAATGTCGGAGAGTTCTACATCAGCAACAAGTACAAGGAACTCCTCCATCCATTTCTTCGTGATCTTCTCCATGTCTTCATCAGTCAACTTGTAATATGATTTTAACTCTTCCTTGATTTTGTCTCTGCATGCAATTATATAGATAAATTGTGGATCTGTGTAGAACTTGGCTATTGGTTTGTACTCATGCAATATGGGCGGTGTCATGCACAAGAATGACTCGATGGAAACCTTCAATTGTTGATAATACGCATGGAACATAGCGTTCGAATGCCATTACTTCGACATATCGTTGGTGTACCACAAGGTAGAAAACCTAGCAGGAAACGGCTTTGATGGCTCTATCTTTAGAAAGGTGGCTCCTTAAGGCATTTTCCAAGTGAAAAATGAATTCAACACGATGAGCCAGCTAAAGTGGAATTCATATCCCATATCCCAAGCTTCGCGACAGTGTTTCTCGAGTTCATTGACAAGGTAACTCGCCCAATTTATCTACATGCCCTCCACACATTTTCCTGCGAGGTCCACCATGAACCCGATGACCTATGTGGGGTGGTTCTTTCTTATGAGATTTTTAGCAATGAGTTGGCAAGCGAAGCGCACTACACCATCATGGATAGAGGCTACCTTTTAGCCTCACTTTCCTTTTTCAACTTCATCGTAAGCCTCCTTGATGTGTTGTGCCAAGGACTGGTCTTAGGACTTCCCTAGGTAAACCCGTTAAGGGTCGGCTCCCTGCATGCTTAATACTATAATCAAGTGGATCAACACTAGATCCACAGTACTTTGCCGATTGAGCCACAGGTATCCACCATGATAGCACAGAAAGAGGAGTTTAATGCAAGCATTCACCCCTTGATGATGGCCAAAATGGGGAATCTTCATTACGTTTAGCACAATGGATTGTGCTAGCTCCTTAATCCATGATTGGGAGACTAGTCGAGGATTCTTCCCAATGGTATTCATCAAGTATCAATGCAGTGTGAAAATAGTGTAGTTCTTTCTATCTCTGAGATTAAAGTTGTTCTTCTTCTATAATGGGATCTATCCCAAATGGCTTCCAACTATGCATATTCCCTTCAGAATGTATGCGGTGATCATAGTGTACTCATAGTCTTGTGGGATGTTGTTGCGGTTAACTGTTCCAACCAATGGTGGGATATAGTCTGGTAATATCAATGGCATATGCTTCACATTAGCCAGATTGTCGCGATTCTTACTTCGCTGCTCAGCCTTGGGGTTAACACGTCCAAAGCTACATCCAGTCGAAGGGGAAGCCTGTGGTCCCCTAGTCGACTACGCCTGTACTCCTTCAGATAATGGTTTATTAGCCATTAGCTTCTTGAGGACTTCCTCGACAAACTTCTCTAATGCACTAGGTTTGCCTGACATTCTCACTATTAAATAGACAGGTCAAGGTAGGCAAACGGATAACAGGGGTAAACAAACGGATAGCGATGTCTAGTTTCTGATAACACAACTCGACACATACTCAATTCTTCTTTAGCTCAGTTAATCACAAGTGGAAAAAAGTGGTCTTGGCATAGCGTCTGATGGGTTAAATAAGTGGGCGTCGTAACAGATTCTTTCAATGGGTAGGAATGCTTCCATCAATGTGAATATGTCCATTATGGCACAGTCTCAATGTCTCAAAAGAGGTCCATCCTACCATAAATGTGTTTTCTATCTATTCTGGAGCATCATTCTAATGATCGGGGTGCCTCCAATAGTCATATATCTTCTTCGGGGTGAAGTCCCATTCTGCGCGGTCCTACTGTTTCGACAAGGTTCAAATCCTGCGAACCTGCCTCCTGTGAAGTATTCCATTTGTTCTTTGTAGATTCTTGTAGATTTTCCAACTTGGATTTCTTCTTATTGATGTTCCTTGCCTTCTTTCATGTGATCTGAGTTTCTCTAATTGTTTCTAGATTCCTCTTTCCATTCTTATTCTTATCTTCTACTAGCGTAGTGACTTTTCACTATTGATGTGCTCTCAAAGGGTTCAAAGTTAATATCCCTTCTTTTAATACATCCTGGGTGGATATACTTCTTTCTTTCATATATAGGGTCTTCAAACCTTTTTGCATTCTTTCAACCTCGACAACTAATTCTCTTTCCTTTTGTTGCTTCGACTTATATTCTCGTTCTTCTATTAGTTGGTCTATTTTTCTAGCTATGAAATCCCTTAGTTCTTGCTTTTTCTTTTCTGTAGCTTCTTCCTTTGTGTTCCTTCTGATCTGTTCTTCCTCAATCCAAGTCTTACCTAGTAAAAGTGGGAAAGGGGTGCTATTCTCAACAAACTTAATGACTTCAAATTCCTCTTTAGTCGATGTTCCATGAATAATAATAGGTACATTAGTAACTCTTCCACATAAGGTTATCATCTTTCCTTAACCTATCCTTCCCAATGAAGGTACCATAGTAGGATTTCCCAAAATTTCCCAAGTGCCTTCTATCATAATATTCACATGTGTTTCCTCATCCAAGACACAATCTATGTCAAAGTATTATATTCTTTCATTTATGTGTTGTTTTACTTTCAGGATCTCTGGTAAACTGACATCTTTGTGAACATCCATTGTTTATTTCAACTATGATAACATAGTCTGAGCTTTCTCTGATTCTTTCTCTTTATGGTTCTCTAACATGCTCTTATTATCTTGACTTCCTTCATAGTTTTCTTGTCTCATGTTCATTTGTTCAAATTTAGTAATCATCCTTGGACAATCCTCAACTTCATGACCATCAATTTTACAACAAAGACAAATAGGACCTGCACCAAGGCATTCCTTAGCAAGATGTCTTGGTCTTCTGAAGTTATAAAATTGTGTCAATCCTCTCTTTCTCTTGTATGTTCCCCAACCTCTCCTATACTGTGCACTAGGATCACAGTGTTGGACCTGCAATCTGCAAGAATTCTTTATAGGTTCATGCATCCACTTATTAGTCCAAAAACTCTTTCTATGCATAGGAATACCATATCTTTCTTCATTTCTATCAAATTTATTCAAATCAACTCTTTCTTCCAACTCCACCCTAGCCTTCAGGCTAGGACAAAATCTATTAAACATACCTAGATTCATGCTTTCAAAACAAAAATTTCACTTATCTTGCTCTTATCAAAGAACAAAGATTTACCTCTTTTAAGATCCTACCTCTTTCCTTCAGATTAGATTTCTTTCTTAGCACAGAGCTTTGCAAGTCAAGTAGAGTATTGTGCACTTCAGCAGTAGATCTATGCATAGAGCTTCTCTTTTCTTTACTTCAGTTCCCATCAATCATAGTTTCAGGTCCCAGCAACAGAACCATTTGTTGGCACAAGGGAAGATCCAGGGTTCAACGCTTCAACATCACACCAACAAAACCCTAACTATTGGCCCTTTCAGAAAAACCTATGAAGCAGGCGAAGTCTCACCCGAGGTAGAAGCAGGGGGGTTATAGGACTCAGGTGTCTATAACCAAGCTGGGACACAGATATGTGATAATAACACTTCGCAGTGTATTATATCCACACTTTGAAGGTGATATGCATTAGTTCATTAGCTTTATTAACATCGCAGAGTAAACCCTAATATGGATCAACGTAGTAACAACAAAGAGTAATCACTTCAACCACTTATCACACAACATTGAGTTATATCTAACATTCATTCATCTTAAGTAAAGAACTAAGCATCAACGAATCTATCTAAAAAACAAAATAATCAAAGCATTGAGCATATTCATAGCATAAACAACACAACACAAATCCAACCAAAGACACAATATAAACGTGGTTCACCCTAGTGTGGGTCTACATCCACCAACTGCTTTGTCTTCTTTATTAATCTTCAATCTTCTTACATTCAGTTGCTCCTATGCACCAATCCACAGAGCCAAGCTTTGCAGAGGATACGAGGTCTGTGCACTGAGCACCAGATCCTCCTTCCCAAAATTAGGTCAAGGCACAAAGCCTTACATACACATTCTGTTGCACAAAGCACTCACAACTACTTGCACTTATCCACTTAGACTTCTCTCTCTAAGTCTCTCTTCCTATCATACATTCTTACTTATTTATACTTTTACAATCCTTTACAAAAGGGCCTAATCATGGGTAAACCCATGGGTCGTCATCCATTACAAAAACCCTAAGGAACCCCTTGCTAGGTCCACAAATCCCTCAAAACAAGTGAGATCTGTGATCTCAGCTCTACATGGGTGCTCCTTCCTTGATCATTTTGTCGAAGTCTGAAAAGTGGTCAAACCTGACCAAGGTTTCCTGAAAACTTGGTCGAAGGCCAACACATCATCATCGAAATGAACCTATCCAAAATAACCTTGAACATAATCTAAATTTTTTTTCCTATGGGGTGTGGCATGAAATGAATCCCCTGAATCTACTACCCAAGACTCATAAATACTATCTATAGAAAGAATCAAAGAATCTTGTAACACATCACCTGTTACATTTCCTTCCTGATTTTTCACCTATTTTCCATCTCTTTGTTTCTTTGAATCTCTGTAGTCTTTCTTCAGATTTCCTTTCTTCCATCAATTCCACCACTCTATCTTTCCCAGTCTAGATTTGGATCTGCCCTTCCTAGAATTCTCGTGGATCCTTAAGCCCTTTCCTCTATCCTTTTTTCTTCCCCTATTCTCCATGTTTAACGCATTACCTAATGTCTCACTTGTGTTTTTCCATCACATTTCCTCGCTAAGAATAACACCAATAAGAACATCAAATTTTAAACTGTTTGAACCAGAGATAGAGTTACTTACATCCATGACCAAGTCATTCCAACTTTCTGGAAATTAGCACAAGATTAGAAGAGCCCTGACCTCATCATCAAAGTCCAATTTTACACAACTTAGCTAATTAGTAACTATATTAAATTCATTTAAATGAACTACAACAGACCCACCTTCTGACATCTTCGTATTAAATAATCTCTTCATTATAAATACCTTATTGGACATCAAGGGTTTTTCATACAGTTTATCCAATGCATCCATCAGCTCCTTCATTGTCTTTTATTTCAAAATATTGAAATCCATCGACGCTTCCAGGCTCAACCATATCATTACTAATGTATTTTTGTCAAGAACCTCCCATTCTTCATCCTTCATGGGCTTCGTCTTCTTTTCTATTCCACCCAATGGTAGGAATAAATCATTCTGATATAAATAATCGTCCATATGCATCTTCCATAAATAGTAGTTTTGGCCATTAAATTTCTCAACACTAAACTTTCCATCTTCCACCATTGCTCCCACTCGAACCAAGAATCCTCTTTTCCTACGAGTTACCTTTTGATCTAATACTAGTTGTTATAAAATCAGGATCGCAAAGAAATAAAATAAAAACAAATGCAGAAATAAAACACAGAAGATACACAATACAATAGAGACACAAATATACGTGGTTCACCCAGTGTGGGCTATGTCCACCACTGAGATTGTTAGGTCCTTCCTTTTCATTATCTAGAAAATGAAGGGATACAATGTACAACACACCCATTGTAACTTCCTCTTCTTTCTCTCATAGTATACTCTCTCATAATACAATATTCATAATGATGCACAGATGCAATACATTTCCCTCATAAAAGAGGGTTTCCTTCTAGGGAAAAAATACCTAACATAACTTCTGTCGTTAGATCTGCGACCTTATAATGAGCAGTCCAGATTTACTATGAAATTACAATATACATTTACAAGGCAATTTTTCCTTTGGGGACTTCACCCCCAAACCCCGACCGGGGCTCGCTTTCTCCCGTACCCCCCAACCGGGGGGATGAGCCCCACGGACCCCGCAGGGAGGACAAGCCCCCCTACAACCCCCCTGCATGGAGGGTTGTACAATATTATGGGGTGTACAGTCTTCATGGGGTATAAACATGGTTGAAAACAAAGACATATGAATCAAGAAGATAATCAGGCTCCACAACCAATAATCTCCCACTTGGAGACTGATCTCAACAAATCCATCGTTGATGTATATGTTGGACTATCATCCTATCAAATTTCTCATCTTCACCTTCATGCTTGAAGACCAACTGAAGCTGAGAAGGAACTCAGTTTCTCCCTGGTTACTCCCTTTGTTAACATGTATGCAATATTCTATCTAGTGTGTATATTTTTCAACTTCAAATGTCCATCTTCCAAGATGGATCATATGAAATGGTACCTGAGATATATATTCTTAGTTTTCGAATGGAAGGTTGATTTCTTTGCAATATGAATGGCACTCTTGGTGTCACAGTACAACCTGTTATTCTCTTGCTTCTTTCCCAATTCCTGCATAAACCTCTATAACCAAATCATCTCTTTACTAGTCTCTATAGAAGGAACATATGTTTCCTATGTTGTTGAATGTGCAACGACCCTTTGCAGTTTCAAAATCCAACTTACTATTGTTCCACCTACAGTAAAAACATACCCTGTGGTGCTCCTCCTTCTATCTTTATCACCTACCATATTTGAATCAACATATCTCTGTAGAATAGTGTTTGAACCTCCAAAACATAATGCATGAGTAGCAGTACCTTTCAAATACCTAAGAATCCACTTTACTACCTCCCAATTTTATTTACATGGATTGTTCATATACCTACTCACAACTCTGACTGGATGTGAAAATCTACTCTTGTGCAAACCACCACATACATCAAGCTGCCAACTGCTGATGAATAAGGGACCCTAGACATGTATTATATCTCCTCCTTTGTCTTGGGACACATTTATTTGGTTAATTTGAAATGGTTGGCCAAATGTGTACTAATTGGTTTTTCATTACGCATTCTAAACCTCTCCAACACCTTATCTATGTACTCACCCTAAGACAATGTCAAATTGCGATGTTTTATGTCTCTTGTTATTCTCATACCAAGGATTTTCTTTGCAACACCCAAATCCTTCATCACAAATGAATTATCTAATTTATTCTTGAGCACATTTATATTAAGCATATTATACCCTACAACAAGCATGTCATCTACATACAATAGCAAGATAATATAGCTTCCATTTTCTAGATTTTAAAAATAAACACAGTGATAAGAATGACATCTACTATAACCATTTTTTGTCATAAACATGTCAAACTTCAAATACCACTGCCTTGGATCTTGCTTTAGGCAATAAAATCTCTTCTTCAACCCGCATACCAAATTTTCCTTCCCTTTGACCTCATACCCCTGTGGATGCTACATATCAATCTCTTCCTCCAAATCCCCATGGAGAAAAGTTGTTTTCACATCTAACTCTTCAGGATGTAAATATTCTACTTCCACAAGACTTAAAATAGTCCTAATTGAAGTCATTTTAACAACAAGAGAAAATATTTCATCAAAATCTATACCTTTCTTTTGTTCAAACCCCTTTACAACAAGTCTAGCCTTTCACCTCCTTTTGCCTCCATCTTCTTCCTTCAACTTGTAAACCCATTTATTCTGCAATGTTATTTTTCCTACAAGCAACTGAACCAAATCCCAATTTTAGTTATTTACCAAGGAATCCATTTCCTCTTTCATTCCTTTCTGCCACTTCTTTTTAGTGTCTATCTGTGTTGTCTCTTCATAACATTCTAGTTCACCAGAATTATTCAACAATAAATAATACAATAAAGAAGAGTATCGTTCAGGGGGTCTACTTAAACTAGTAAATATTCTAACAACACTTGCAGGATTTTGAGGTACCTGTTGCTCCTATTGTTGTACATTTTGATTTTCTGGTACCTTTGGAAATTCTTTTTCAGTGATCTCATCAAGCACTGTGTATTCTGGTTTTTCTTTTTCCTGTTTCTTTACCTGAAACTTATATTTTTACATGACTTTCTCATTGAATATGACATCTCTACTCCTAATGATTTTGTGATTTTCATAATCTCATAAGCGATAACCAAAATCATTAACATCGTATCCAATAAAGGTACACTTCTTGGATTTTTCCTCAAGATTTTTTCTATTTTCTTTATCAATATGGACAAATGCTTCACAACCGAAAGTCTTCAAAAAAGAATAGTATACCTTTTTACCTATCCATGCCTCCTCTAGAATTATACCATCCAAATATCTTAAAGGTCCTTTGTTTATTAAGTAAATAGCAGTATCTACAGCATCTTCCCATAACTGTAAGGGAAAACCAACATGCAATCTCATACTCCTTGCACACTCCATGATTGTCATGTTCATCCTTTATGACACACCATTTTCTTGTGGTGTTCCTGGAACTATCTTCTCTCTATGAATCCCATGTTATGAACAGAAATAATCAAACTCCTTGTTGCAATATTCACCTCCATTATTTGATCTAAGATACTTCAATCGTTTTCCTGTCTCATTCTCAACCAAAGCGTTATGTTTCTTAAAAGTATCAAAAACATCAAATTTTGTCAAATGCAATAAACCCAAGTTTTTGTAGTTGCATCATAAATAAAAGTAACATAATAATGAGAGCCACCAAAAGATGATACCTGAGTTGGTCCCCATACATTTGTATGCACAATCTCTAACCTTTCACTCTTCTTTTCTTTTCCGAATCTGAGAAATATGACTCTCTTTTGTTTTCCATAAAAACAATGCTCACAAAATTCCAAATCAATTTGTATTTGCATCCCCTTCTCACTCATGTGTCCAATCCTATGATTCCACAGTGTTGTATCCACTTTTTTAGAAGCTAAAGAGATAGAAGATTCATTATTACCAATACATAAATACAATGTACCTACCTTCTCTCCATTTTCTATCACCAGTGATCCTTTGGTGACCTTACACATCTTATCTATAAATATGAATATACAACCTTCACTTACCAACTGCCCTGTTGAAATTAGATTTTTCCTTAGATATGGAACATGTCTTACCTCTTTCAACAACCATTGGTTTCAATTCCTTTGCTTTATTTTTACCTTTCCCATTCCAACAATTTTGCATGGTGCATCATCACCCAAATGAACCTGTCCAAAAAATCACCTTGAACATAATCTAGAAAATGTTTCCTATGGGGTGTGGCATGAAATGAATCCCATGGATCTACTACCCAAGACTCGGAAATATTATCTAAAGAAAGAATCAAAGAATATTGTAACACATCACCTGTTACATTTGCTTCCTGATTTTTCTCATGTTGTCCATCTCTTTGTTTTTTTGGAGTTGTACAGTCTTTCTTCAAATGTCCTTTCTTCCATTAATTCTATCACTCTATCTTTCCCAATCTGTATTTCGATCTTCCCTTCCTATAATTCTCACAGTTCCTTGAGCCCTTTCCTCTATCCGTTTGTATTCCCCTGTTCTCCATGTTTAGCGCATTACCTGATGTCTCACCTATGCTTTTCTGTCACATTTCCTCGCTAAGGATAACACTAACAACATCATCAAATTTTAAAGTGTTTGAACCAGAGACAGAGTTACTTACAACCATGACCAAGTCATTCCAACTTTTGGGAAATGAGCATAATATTAGAAGATCCCTGACCTCATCATCAAAGTCCACTTTTACAGAACTTAGATGACTAGTAATAGTATTAAATTCATTTAAATGATATGCAATAGACCCACCTTCTGACATATTCATATTAAATAATCTCTTCAATAGAAATACCTTGTTGTACATCAAGGGTTTTTCATACAGTTTATCCAATGTGTCCATCAACTCCTTCATTGTATTTTCTTTCAAAATATTGAAATCCACCGACATTTCTAGGATCAACTTTATCGTTCCTAGTGCCTTTCTGTCAAGAAACTCCCATTCTTCATCCTTCATGGTCATCAGCTTCTTTTCTATTCCACCCAATGGTGGGAATAGCTCCTTTTGATATAACTAATATTCCATCTGCATCTTCCATAACTGGTAGTTTTGGTCATTAAATTTCTCGACCCTAAACTTTCCATCTTCCGCCATTACTCCCACTTGAACCAGGAACCCTCTTTTCCTGCAAGTTATATTTTTCTCTGATACCATTTGTTAGAAAAACAGGATCGCAAAGAAATAAAATAAAAATAAATGTGGAAATAAAACACAGAAGATACACAATACAATAGAGACACAGATATGCATGGTTCACCCAGTGTGGGCTACATCCACTAGATAAATTGTTAGGTCCTTCCTTTTTATTATCTAGAAAATGAAGGGATACAACCTACAACACACAAGTTGTAACTTCCTCTTCTTTCTCTCATAGTATCCTCTCTCAAAATACAATATTCTCAATGATTCATAGCCGCAATACATTTCCCTCATAAAAGAGGGTTTCATTCTAGGGAAGAAAAACCTAACATAACTTCTATCATTATATCTGCGACCTTATAATGAATGGTCCATATTTACTATGAAATTACAATATGCATTTACAAGGAAAATTTTCCTTTGGGGGCCTTCTTTCCCCTGGACCCCCCAACCGAGGGGATGAGCCCCCCAGACCCTGCAGGGGGGCAAGCCCCCACTACATGGATGGGTGTACATTATTCTACGTTGTACAGTCTTCATCAGGTATAAACACGACTGAAAACAAAGACCTATGAATCAGGAAGATAATTAGGCTCCACAACCAATACTTCTACCATCTAACTCCTCTGAATCTATCTCTGTAAACACTTCATACTGCTTGAAATATTTTTCTTTGATATATAGTGTCTACTACATGGACTCCCCTTGTTCAACATACATATTTACTAGGAGTCTCTAAGTTGGATGACTAAGAAAATTACCCACTCTAATGCAAAGTAATATTCATCTTCCTCTGTAGACTCATCATCTCTCTGAAATTTGACTTTTTCCTTTCTACCTGTGGATTGATATTTCACTACAATTATTGAAAGTACAATCTCTTGAATCTGTTCCTTATTCACCTACTCTTCTTTTCTTTCTTTCACTACTACAAATCCTACAATCTTTGGTACATGTTAGTTATTCACTTGTTCTTCTGGTTTTTCATTTCTTCTCCAAACCTTCATATATCTAACAATTTCCTTTTTCCTTATAGATTTGTATTCATCTCATTCTATTTCTAATCCCGTGATCTCTAGGACCTGGTCTTTATTCACTTTTTCTTCTTATTTTCTTTTCCATACTTTCTTATATATGATACCAGTGTTCTCTTTCATGGAAGTATCGATCATGCTTCTACAATCACACATTATGTGTCCATAGTTATGGTATTTGTAACATTCAATGTTATGTGGGGCCACATAAGAATTTCTTACTTGAATATTTCTTCCATAAGCCCTACAATCAACAAACTTATGTCCAAAGTTAGTACAATAAAAAAAATGACCATAAGAGAAATGTACATCCGTGGGAGTGAAAGATCATCTTTGTGGTGTATTCCTTCTGAATTCCTTCCTTGGCTGATCATAAGCTTCTCTTATGTGGATCCCTTCATTATGGTTTAAGATTCTTTATTGTATGAATGTGGTAGGTATTGTTGAAGATGTATCGATCTATTATACTCATCCTTCTTTGATTCTTGTTGACCATGATTCCTTCCTTTGAGTACTTCTGTATAACTCTCACTCTTTTCTTCGTTACTCTTTTCTAGCAACCTTAAGGACTTCTCTCCAACATTCTCTATGGATAATGTGGATAATTCTCTCTCTTCAATATTTTTGTTGAGCTTGATGACTTTGGCTCAGGGTGTGACAACTTCTTCTTCAAGATTCTCAAGCTCTTCTTCTTTCTTTATTATCTAAGATTTCATGACTTCTTTCATTCTCTTTTCTTCTTCAAGTTGGATATTCAAGGTGATTATCTCTTCTTCAAGTTTTCTTTCTTGTTGACTAAATTCTTATTCAAGATGGTTTAAATCCTCAGTTCTCTCCTTGAGACGATCTATCAATATCTTCTCTCTCTTTTCTGCTTCTTCCTCATGTGCTACTATTTTGGCTTCCAAACACTTCTTCTGATCTTCGAGAGTTTCTTCAATCCTTCTGGCTTATTATAGATAAATTTTTAGAATCATTATCATATGCTCGACTTCTTTGGAGTTGGTGTTTTGAGATTCTTCTTTTTCCTTTTGTTCTACCTGGAGTAACCTATTTTTATTTTTTTCATTATGTAGACATTCTATTTCACTGAGCAATTCTTCTATGTAATTGACTTCTGCTTCTTCGCACTCTTCCTCTTCTGAATCTATATGACACTATGAGCATATTTATTCTTTTTTTGTGCATGCATCTTCCTTAGAAATCTCTAATCATGTGATGGGATAAGAGTAGATATTATGTAGCTTATCCCAAATTTCTTTAGCTGAAGAACATTGTCCCACTTTGTCCTTTACTAAATCAAGTAATCCTTCCAAGATAAAATCCATTATTATTTTCTTGTTCTTCTTCAATTACTTATTGGCTGTAGTCTTTGATTTCTTTGGAACATTATATCCTATAACAACTAAATACCAAGTATCATATCCATGTGCCTGCAAAAAAACATTTGTTCTTCTGCTCCATGACTCATAGTCCAGACCATTCTGACCATTGAAAATTGATACTCCATTCATATTGTACTCCATGATCTACCTTCCAGTGGTTAAAATATTTCCTGGAGGAACCATATCTAATACAAATTGTTGGAATACTGAGAGGGGGGGTTGAATCAGTATGAGCACTTTATACCACTTTTAACCACAATATATATTCTTTCACTTTATCAACAATGTTCAACAGTTTATCATCAATGTATCATTTATGATTGCATTCAATATCATACGCATGTGCTCATCAGTAGAATCATGTCAACATCACATCAAGAACACAGTACACCAAAATTTACATGGAAACCCAAATGGGAGAAAACCACAAAATTATTTCTTATATATATATATCAAGAATTCATTCATACAAAGCACCAAATTCTTAATTCTCTAGTTGCAACTGGAAGAGGGATAAAACACCCTATTTACAGGCTCCAACCTAAAGGAAGCTACAACTCCCTAAATTCTTTGGATCCAACCAAAAGGAGGCTACAACCCCCTGGGTTCTCCAACTCCAACTAGAAGGTGGCTACAACCACCTAATTCGTAGGCTCCAACCTGAAGGAATATCCAACTCCCTGATTCTCCAGCTCCAACCAGAAGGAGCCTACAACCCCCTTTCCTTGCCCTGTCCTATCACCCTGAAATATAAGTGTAGACTAATTGTCACTACCACAATCACTACCACTGTCACTATCACTTCCACTATCATTGTCATTTTCACTGTCACATCAACTTGTCCAACCAATCACTATATCATCCACTAAACCAGATCCACTCTCATCTAGATGCAACTCATGCAAATATCACCAGGAGCATATCTCAAACCATATGCTCAAAATCACAAACACATGCCTCTACCAAGCATGCACCAAGATCACCACATACCATCACAAGATATGTGTCTCAACCAAGTACCAAATTGTACCATGCATCAACCTGTACCTCAACCTGTACCATCAACCATGTACCATACAAAGTGCATCAACCATGCACCAATACTTTATCGCCAAAACCTATACCATACCATGTGCCAACCATGCACATCAACCATGCCAATATCACCAAGATGTGCCTCAAGCATTATTCCAACATTAAGTGTCCAACATGCACCTCAATCATGTGCCAAACCAAAAACCAAGCTATGCCTCAAACCATGTCCCTCAAGTGTGAAGTTCATATTTCCCAAACATATACATAAAAAATCAACACCATACCATGTATCGACCATGTTCCAAGACAATAAACCAATAAATGTACCAGCAATGTATCTCAACAATTAGACCTCAACCAACATGCACCATGCATTCAATGATGTGCCTCAAGTCATATAACACGGCCCTCAAACACATGCCTCAAGCATGCTCCTCAACATCGCCAAGATACAACCTCATAACACAATATACCAAGCCTCAAGTATGTACCATAACATGTAACCAAACCAAATACCAGGATAGCCAATAATGCTTCTAATCAATGTATCATAACATCACCAAGAGGTACCATACCATCATGTATCATCAACATGTACCATATCATAACCAAGCATGTAACCCTTAAGACTTACCTCTGATCCTATAGCTAACATGATACTCTGTAACATTGACCTCTAATTTCTTCCACAATCCTTAGCAACTTGGAACCAGCATCCTCCTCACTTATGTCTTGTCCTCGTGGGACAAAGACCTTATGTCATGCAGGTCCTCGCTTGAAGACCTCTAGGAAACCTATGGGGATGCCTCATGAGAAACTTAGCATATAACACATGGGGATGAACCTCACTAGGGTTTCCTCATATTTTCCTGTGCTCCTTTTCAATCTCGAAAATATCGCACTTTTCTCGCTTCACTACCTCATAATTCTCCATCGCAAATTAGCCAAAATATCAAAATACTAGACGATAACATTCATAACATAGATATTCAATGTAAGTGTGTGAGTGTACTTATGAATGACTCCTTGAGGGGTATTTGTAATTTTTCTAAGTAACCTCTTCCCTTAAACTTAGGGCTTTTATAGATTTCTTGTTCCAACCACTTTACCCTTTCATTCATTGACTTGTAACCAACTAGGGCTTCTTGACCATTCTTCAGGGCTTCCAAATTCACAAGGCCATATCTCCCTAACCGTGAGGAACCACGTGGTGTTCCACATATCACTAGAAATGAAACGACATGTACTATCCATCTATGATAGTATTTTTTGGCCCTTGGGTATGAATTAAGGAAGAAAGAGAAGAAAAAGGAAGAGAAAAGATGAAGTGCGAACTACATGGAAGACACATTGACTGAGATTGGGTCGAAGTGGACAAAGGAGAAGAAAAGAAGGAGAGAAGTATGGGAAAATGATACATTGGATGAGAAGAGCAAGGAGAATAGACTAGAAAGGAAGATGAATTGTGGAAAACTCAACAAGCAAAAAAAGCAACCAATGGATGCTTTGGATCACCTCGTGGGAAAGAAGGAAAGATGGGTTGGCAAAGCTTGGAAAATGTTGGTCAAGTTGACCTAGGGTTTTAGGCACCTAGGATTTTTGTCTTATAGGGTTTTTACACCTAGGTTTTGGCCTGATTTTGTGGGTGATTTGTTGTAATGTATAAATAAAGGTCTAGAGGACCTGGGAGGGGTTCGTTCTGAGTTTGTCATTATTATGAATGATCATTGTTGTTGATACTATTGTGTTGTGTGAGAGATAAGTGTTGAGTGTGAGAGCCTTCTGGTATTGTAATATCTTCAGCTAGGTTTGAAGATCAACCCTATAGTTGGGTGCACAAGGAGGGAAGAGAGAGAAAGAGAAAGAGATCTGTAAGCTAAGTGTGTAGATAGAATTGTATGTTTTCACATAATATATCAAGAAGCGTAGTTCTATGGATGTAGCCCTAGGGAGAGGGTGAACCACGTATATTTTGTGTTTCTGTGGTTGATGTTGTGTTCTTTTGTATTCTGTTACTCTGTTATTGCATTGTTATGTTAGGTTTGGAATACAACTGTGTGAAGTAGGTTTATGCTTGGTAAGAATAACTAGAGTGTTGTGTGTTGTTTCCTTGGATCCACTTGCATTTCCTGTGGTTGTAGACACATATGTCCTGCAACCCCCTATAGCTACTTTGGGTGAGACTGCATATGCTTCATAGTTTTTGCCTAAGGGATAGTAGATAGGACTTGTTGTTGCGCTGTTAGAGTTGAACCATAGGTCTACCCCTGTGCCAACAAATGGTTTTGTTGTCGGGACTAGGATCTTCTTGAGGGAATGTCAAGGTGGTTTCCATCGAAGACATATATTTAGAAGTGGATAGAAGAACAATAAAAGAACTTCGTTGAATCTTAGAACAAGAACCCTAGCCTAAGTACAGAGGATTGGTTGGGAAGGTATATATTTATTGATATACATGAGATTTTCTTTGGAGGAATTCATCAGGAGCTATATGAGTGGTTAGCCAGATTAGCAAATACCCAGTTTGAGATTAGACTCAGAACACCTATGGTTTGGACATCAGCGCTGATAAATAAGTTCAAGAGAGTTGATAAAGTTGTGTCAAGAGAAGTAGATCACTAGTTTGATAGTACTATTAGAGGGTACATCATTGAGTTTTCCATTGACAGAGTTGAGTCGTATAGCCAAGCATAGAGATATTTCTTTAAGGGACCTAGGGTAAAATGTTTACACTTCTTGAAGTTGAAGATCAAGATGCTATTGCATGAGAAAAACATCTTGAAGATACAGTAAGTGGCCGGATTGAAAAGATAATGTTCAAGAACTCATACAGTGACAGTGACACAGAGGTGGGACACACATGCAGTGGGAGAGCATTCTGAGAATTCCCTCTGGTGAACCTGTTTGAGCAGAGTCATGAACCACTAGCATAGCAAGAAGGGTTCTACAGTGGAGAAGAAGAAGAGTTAGTGAATGAGGAACATTCAGAGTCCACTAGGGTAGAGGAAGAGAAGATTGAAGAACCTCATTAGGAAGAGTCAGAAACTTTAGGAACTGATCCTTCTATCGAAGAAATAACTATTACCCCTCCTGTTGTTTTAGCAGCATTAAGTAAGCAGAGTAACCTAAGCTATTAGAGCTCTCAGAGCACTGGTACAAGTAGTTCAATACCTATTCAGTCAATAAATCTAGGAAGATCTATGGTAGATGAAATGAGGTTACCCACCTTTAGAGGAGATGGATCTGAAGATCCTGATCATCACTGGTTCTTATGTGAAGTTGTATGGAGTATTAAGAATTTCGCTAATGAAACTATTAAGAGAGCTCAGTTTAGTACTACCCTAAGAGACCGCGCACTAAGATGGTACATGAAATTTTTCCAAGGAGTTGCACCTAAACCGTTGAATTTCATTAAGATTGTGCTGATTTTAGAATTCAAGAAACCCAAGTCAGAGTCGAAGTCACAGTGCATTACAGAACTGAAAAAAATCAAGGAGAGAGTAGTTGAACCGGTGTGGGAGTTTGATCAGAAGTTTAAGACTTTGACAGGCCATTTGAGTTTTCAGATTCCAGATGAACAGAATAAATAATGGTTCATTTTTTCCCTCTTGCCACACATCAGAGTCCCTCTGATGCAACATAAGATCACTTCATGGGATGAGGCACTAGAAATCACCATGAAACTAGAATAATCCCCTACAGGAGAATCCAGCTCAGATATGAGTCAAATTTTGAGTCAACTAACTAGTTTATCTCTACAGGTCGAAGATATGAAGAAAGGCAAGGGAAAAGATAAAAGAGAAGACATATGGTGTATCAGATGCAAGTCAGAGGGCCATGATAAGGATCATTGTCCCCTATTTCACGAGTACTTGGCATCTGGAGCTCCGAGCCCTTTGAAGCAGGTTACTCTACCTTGGTGCAAGGTATGTAGAAATAGACATCACCCTGGAGAATGTTATTACATGAAAGAATATGTTCAAACACCTACCAACCTCTACTGCACATTTTGTAAATCCGTGGTACATGATGAGAAGGACTGTAGAGCTTATGACCTCTTGCATGAAAGATCAAGAGACACATATAGGATTCAAGGTGAAGTACAATAGAAAGGAAATACTATGCAATTTAACTCTCCGAGAAGAGGAAACTTCAACCCTCGTGGTGGATTCAGAGGAAGAGGACGAGCAAGAGGCATGGGTCGAGGTCAAGGTCATATTATTTGTTATAACTGCGCACAGCCATGACACTTGGCAAGGGACTGTCAGAACCCTTGTACCACTTGTAGCTATTGCAACTCATTTGAACATGTTATTGAAGATTGTCCTGTGTTGTGAGACAAACTTCAAGAGAGAAGAGGAGGAAACTCGCAAGTACAATTGATCTCAATAGAACCTCACGAAGAGGATCACAGAGTGGCTATTATCACCAAAGGAGGCATTGTTACAGGAGAAGACAGAGTGAACCAAGGAAAGACTACAGAAGAATCAGGGGTCAGAAGAGTTGCAGAGAGTGCACAAGAGTTTGATTCGAGGAAAGAAAACCAAACATTTGAAGAGGCAAGAAGAGAATTTGGAAGAGACCAGGCTTCTTCATCAAAGGCACAACTAGAAGTGATAGAATGTGGGATGCCTCTAGCATTCAATCATTCAGTTGCACCCAGAGAAGGAAAAGAGGTAAGCAAGATTATGGAATTATTATGTACTTGCATTAATTTTATTAAGGATGAAAGAGATGTACAAGAACTACAAAATCTGATAAGACAATATGAGATAGGAAGGGTAGATCCTCTACTTAATAGAGAAATACATCAAGTATCTAGAAAGAGAAGGACAAATGAGGAACTACACCTTAATGCTCATATTGGAGATTATGATATAGATTATGTGGTCCTCGGCTTAGGGTCAAAAGTCAATGTTATGACAAAGTAGACCTAGGCACTGATGGGAAAACCGAAGTTGATTTACTCCCCTATCAGGATTATAATGGCTAATCAGCAGGCAGTGAGCCCTTTTGGAAGACTAGAGCATGTCCCTGTGGAGATCGATAGGGTAAGGACGTTTGCAGACTTTGAAGTAATTGAGATAGTTGATGATAGTTGTCCTTATCCTGCGTTGTTAGGAATTGATCGGGATTTCAAAAATTCCACTTTCATTGAATTAAAGAAAATAAGAATGACATTTGAAGGTGATGGCCTTAGGGTCATTGCACCTTTGGATCCTAATGAAGGTCGTAGATATATAGAACCCATCAGAGAAGAAGATTGCGCATATGAGCTAGAGAATATATATAAATTGATAGCAAGATAGCAGGACTACATTAATCCTACAATAGATGGGAATTTAAGCTAGTGAAGTGACAACGCATGTTCATCAGACTCAGAAGAAGCACTAGAGAATTGGCAGAACAAAATGTATGAAGTTTATGCACGGAGATGTGCTAGATTGACCAATGAAGTTCCCTAAATCAAAACAAAAGTAAGTAACCTGCCCACATTTAATGGTTTGAATCATTTAGAAACATTCTTATTGGAATATGAAGATATTGTACCAGTACAACAGAGATTGTTGGCACTAGATGAGGCCTTGAAAGAAACTCCAGCAAGATGGTGGGGAACACATAAGAAGAACATCACGGAGTGGGTGAAATGTCGCACTTTGATGACAACACAATTTTCCTACAATATCAAAGGGTACGAAGTTTGATACACATGTCAAAGTTGTCCGAAGGACCATGTGAGAAGTTGTGAGTAAGCCTGGAGCAACATTCCTCAAGAATAGTGGGTGCATAAATTTATTAACACTTTGGACACAACCCCTATCAATTGGTATCTTCAAGAATAACTGTGCCTCACTACTTCAGATTGGTACAGTATGACTCAGAACTTTGTAGCTACATTTTTATTTGAGATTTAGTACCCTACAGTAGATCAAGATTTACAAGTTGTAAGACAAAGGATCTTTGAGGAGGCACCTACCCTCCCTATTGAGAAAGAAGAGGATGAATGGACTACGCCTCTTCAGAAATTGCAAGGTTGTTACAATATCAATGCTGATGAAGACTATGATCCAAGGAATGTGAACATCACTAAAATAGAAGGACAGATAGACATAGAAGGACCAGGAGTCAAACTATCGTTTATTGGGCAGCCAATCAAAATCAATAAATTTGATATTGGAACAGAGAAAGCACCTAAGCTCGCAAACGTTGGAGAATATTGGGATGATGCCACTATTGACAAGATCATAGAACTACTGCATGAATACTAGGACTTTTTTCCATCCAAGTTCACTAATATGAAGGGCATTAAAGGGCCCATGGGAGAAATGAAGATCCCCTTGCAACCAGATGCAAGGCCAGTCAAATGGAGACCCTACAAATTGAATCCTAAATATAAGCAGAAAGTAAAGATTGAATTAGATAGAATGTTGGAAGCAGGAATCATAGAACCTATTGAAGAGTCAGAATGGATTAGACCTATAGTGGTCCAGGATAAGAATACAGGAGAGATCGGGATCTATGTAGATCTCAGGAAGATAAATGATGTCTTTTTACATGACCCATTCCCTACACCTTTCACTGATGAGGTTCTAGATAATGTAGGAGGACATGAGGTATACTCCTTCACAGATGGATTTTTAGGTTATCACTAGATCATGATTTCTCAGGAAGATCGCCATAAGACCACATTTGCAACAGAATGGGGATCCTACTAGTACATAGTGATTCCTTTTGGATTGAATAATGCTCAAACCATATTTTATGGGGTGGTGTTCGAAGCATTCAAGGAGTTCTTACATTAATTTCTGGAAGCATATTTTGATGATTGCACTGTTTTTAGCTTATTGCAAAATAATATTGAATGTTTAAGACATTGTCAGATTGCCTTGAACCTAAAGAAGTGCATCTTCTTTTGACCCTTTGGAGTGATACTAGGTCGCATTGTGTGTAAGTAGGGATTCCTGGTAGATCCATCTAATATTTCCATTATTTTTTATCTACACCCTCCTACTTCAGTTAGACAGTTACGTACTACATTGGGACATACTGGATATTACATAAAGTTAATTAGGGATATGAACAGATTATAGCACCCATGGAGAAGCTTTTGAAGAAAGATTGCCAGTTTCAATGGACAGAAGAATGTCAGTAGAGCATTGACACACTGAAACAGAAAATGGTTATTGCGCCTATTCTGGTTTTCCCAGATTAGAGTAAGGAGTTTCAAGTGCATGTCGATGCATCATATATTTAGTTAGGATCAATGATATAACAATCAAGAGTAGGAGATATTGACCATCCGTTAGCCTTTTCTAGTAGGAATCTCTCTACAGCTGAGATAAATTACACCACCACTGAAAGAGAAGGACTAGCTATGGTGTATGCATGGCAGAAGTTTCGACACTACTTGTTGGGAGGAGATTTTAAGATGTTCACTGATCATTCTGTGTTAAAATACTTAGTCAACAAGCCAGTGTTGGGGGGAAGAATATGAATATGGCTTATGTTATTCCAGGAATATGATTTTGAGATCGTGGTCAAGCCAGGAAGAATGAACAAGGGACCTAATCACTTTTCCAGATTAGAGCATGAAGAGGAACCTAATAGTCTGGAGGATACACTACCAGATGCACAGTTTCTAACCATCATAAAGTTTGATGATCACTTCGCCGAGATATTCCAGTTCCTGTCTACAAGAATAGCGCCTAGTGAATATACAATTTTCCAAAAGAAACAATTGGTAGTTCACGCTACAGATTTTTCACTTATAGTTGAATAGCTATATAAGATGGGACCTGATGAGGTCTTGAGGAGATGCATTATGGAAGTAGAGAGACCACTGATTTTGGCAAAAGCACATGAAGGCATCGCAGGAGGACCCTATTCAGGAAAAGAAACAACACAAAAGATTCTTAGAACTGGCCTCTGGTGTCCCACTTTACACAAAGATGTGAAGGAATACTACAAAGCTTGCGATGTATGCCAGAGAGTAGGGAATCCTTATAGAAGAGATGAAATTCCTTTAGCACCGCAACTAACTTTACAAGCATTTGAGAAATGGGCCATTGATTTCGTGGGACCTATAAACCCACCAGGAAAGCGTACCGGAGCAAGATACATCATCACTGCGACAGAGTATTTAATAATATGGGTAGAAGAAAGAGAAGTAAAGGATTGTAGTGTAACTAAAGCTACGTGGTTCATATTTGATGATATCATAACTAGGTTTGGATGTCCAAAGATCCTCATGAGTGATAAAGGTACACATTTTATTAATAAGACCATTGAAACTTTGACTTGGGAATTTGAAGTCCACCATCAGAAGAGTACTCCATACCATCCACAAGTGAATGGGATGGTCGAATATTTCAACAAGATCTTGGAGACAGCGCTGACGAATATTTGCAGTGTGAACAAGGATGATTGGGATTTGAGAGTACAGCAGTATTATGGGCATACCGAACTACTTGCAAGAAGCTGACAATGCAGACTCCCTTTAAGTTGGTTTATGGTCTAGAAGTAGTAGTACCTATGGAATATTTGGTTCCTAGCTTAATAATTGCAACATTCATAGATATGGATGACACTGGTGTTGTTCAAGAGAGGCTCGCGCAGTTGGTCGAATTGGAGGAAGACAGGTTTATTGCAGGATTCCATCAAAAGGTATAGAAGGAACAAGAAAAGGCCTATCACGACATACATATCATGAAGAAAGCCTTTAAGAAAGGAGATCTAGTATTGGTATATGACATCAAGTTCATACAACATCGAGGGAAGTTCAAGACACATTGGCTTGGACCATATGCGGTTGCCTATGTTATAGAAGGAGGAGCTACAAAATTGAATACTTTGAATGGAGAGTGGAAGGAAGGTTTGGTAAATGGAATCTGATTGAAATTGTACTATGACAACTAGTTGCCTCGTAGATCTCAGTAAAAGCATAAAGAAGAAGAGTCTAGATACCAGGTGCAGTTGAAAATGGGTACCAGACACAGAAAAAACAGTATGCACAAAGAAGGGAGGGATAGATCAGAAAGCACAAGTTGCTCCGTGCAGTCTGAAGTCAAAGTGAAATAGAAGGTTCAAACCTACACTAACTCGGGAGGAGTCACAGGTGAGTGTTGGGGGCCTATTGGCCCTTGGGTATGAATTAAGGAAGAAAGTGAAGAAAAAGGAAGAGAAAAGGCGAAGTGTGAACTGGGTGGAAGACACATTGACTAAGATTGGGTCGAAGTGGCCAAAGGAGCAGAAAAGAAGGAGCGAAGTACGGGAAAATGAGTTGTTGGACGAGAATATTGAGGAGAATAGACCATCAAGGAAGATGGATCGTGGAAAAATCAGCAAGAGGAAAAATCCACCAATGGATGTTTTGCAACACCTCATGGGAAAGAAGGAAAGATAGGCTGGCGAAGCCCGAAAAACGTGGGTCAAGTTGACCTAGGGTTTTAGGCACCTAGGTTTTTGGTCTTCTCAAGTTTTGACACCTAGGGTTTGGCCTAAGGTTGTTGGTGAGGCATTGTAATGTATAAATAAAGGTCTAGAGGACCTGGGAGGGATTCATTCTGATTTTTTCATTATTATGGATGATCATTGTTGTTGATACTATTGTGCTATGTGAGAGAGAAGTGTTGAGTGTGAGAGCCTTCTGGTATTATAAGATCTTCAGCTAGGTGTGAAGATCAACCCTGCAGTTGGGTGCATGAGGAGGGAAGAGAGAGATATGCAAGATAAGTGGGTAGATAGAACTGTATGTTTTGACATGATATATCAAGAAACACAGTTCTGTAGGTGTAGACCTAGGGAGATGGTGAACCACATATGTTTTTTGTTTCTGTGGTTGATGTTGTGTTATTTTGTCTTATGTTACTCTGTTATTGCATTGTTATGTTAGATATGGAATATAACTGTAAAAAGTAGGTTTATTCTTGGTAAGAATAAATAGACTGTTGTTTTTTGTTACCTTGGATCCACTTTCATTTCCTTTGGTTGTAGACACCTCTGTCCTAGAATCCCCTATAGCTACTTCAGGTGAGACTGCATCTACCTCACAGGTGTTTCCAAAAGGGCCAGTAGTTACAACTTGTTGGTGTGCTGTTAGAGTTGAACCCCAGGTCTGCCCCTATGCCAACAGTCTTACATGCAATTAAATTGTTCGTCATGCCATTATTCCTAAATAAAATTCGGGTACCATAACCACACCTCTGGGGATACATGAAAACTACATCAAATTTACCCAACTAACTCACCATCAATCTCTATCATACAAATTTCAATCAATTGTCCAATATCAATGGACCTCTCTAAGGGTTGACATAAATGAAAACCAACTATCCAAACCAACTCTCCAACAAAATTAAGGAAAAGAAAAAAAGTGGTTATAACAAGATATTAAAGGTCAACCCTAAAGAAAGTAAAGGTGTTACTTAGAAAAGTACATATACACATCAAGGAGCATCTCATTTTAATACAAGCAAGTTCATTGAATATCTATCAAGTGAGCAAGTGATCTATTGGTGAATCTAAAGTAGTGAGTCTGAGGCAGCAAAGGAGAGAGAAGGTGAAATCTTGGACCCATAGTGGAGAGAGAAGCATTTCTAAGAAACCCTAATTTAGATGACCCCCATAGGCCAGGATAAGGGTATCCCACAAGGCATCCCCGTGGGTTGACTAATGCTCATCACATGAGGCTCTGTTGGTTTCACGGCTTAGTCCCATGAGGTTAAGGTAGATTTGAGAGAGATGCTCATATATATATCTTGAAGTTGATAAAGATATGAATGTTTGTGATATGATGCACTAGGTATGTTACAGAATCAAAGGTATGATTCGCTATGTGTTCTTGAGGTTTGTATCTTGGTTACTTAAAACATGCATAAGGAATGTCTTGATGATGATGGTATATGATAAGGTACATCTTGTTTATGTTATGATACATTTTTAGAGGTATATCTTGGCCATCTTGGTATCTAGTTTGGTATATGTCATGGTGATGTTGGCACATGATTAAGGAATTCTTTTGGCATATGGTTTGAGGAGCATCTTGGCTATGTGGCACATGGTTTGAGATGTAATTTGTTATATGTTTACATGTTTGAGGCATATCTTGGTTTATGGATGTTATGGTACATGATTTAGTACATGGTTGATGGATGTTATAGCACATGTTTGAGGTATATGGTTGGATGTTTTGGTACATGCTTGAGGCATATATTTGGTACATGGTTCATGGATGATATGGTGTATGGAACATGGTTAAATAATATGACATATATTTGAGGCTCATTTTTGGCACATGTTTTATGGAGAATATGGCATATATATCTTGGCACATGGTTTGATGCACATCTTGGTGGTGTTGGGAATATGATTGAGAGATCTTCTTGATGATATTGGCATGTGATTTATATGAATGGATTTGGTCTTGTTGATGATGATGATGAGATATCAATATCAATGAAAGTAGTAGTGACAGGTATTTATTATTATGTTGATGATGAGGTATCTGTATTAGTGACAGAGACAATGACAGTGAGAGAGACAGTGACAATGACAGTGATGGAGACAGTGGCAATGACAGTGATAGAGATAGTGGCAGAGATAATGACATTTTGGATGATGATGATAGTGACATGTTGATTATCAATGACAGGTTGAAAGTTTGACTATCAATGACAGGTTGATTATCAATGACAGGTTGATTATTAGTATCAGTGATAGTGACAAGTTGAGTCTACACTTATATTTTAGGGTGGAAGGAAGGGGAAAGGGAAGGGGGTTGTAGCCTCCTTCTAGTTGGAGTTGGAAAATACAAGGAGTTGGATCTTCCTTCAGGTTGGAGCCTATAAACTCGGGGGTTGTAGCCTCCTTCTGGTTGGAGTTGGAGAATTTAGGGAGTTTTAACTTCCTTCGGGTTGGAACCTCTAAATAGGGGGTTGGAGCCTCCTTCCAGTTAGTGCTAGAGAATTTGGAAGTTGGTACTTCCTACGAATGTAATATTTGATATATAATAAATCATTTTGTGGTTTTCTCTGATTTGGGTTTCCACGTAAAATATTGGTGTACTGTGTATTTGTGTATGATGTGATGCATTGTTTATGATTATATGTTTACGATATGTTAAATGCAATCATAAGTGAATGGAATCATTGATAACTTAATTTTGTGATTGAAAATGGTTAAAAGTTCTCAATATTGATTCACCCCCCCTCTCATTGTTGGTGAATATTCCAACAATTGGTATCAGAGAAGGTCCTTCAAGAATTAGTCTAACCGTTGGAAGGTAGATCATGGATAATGGAACACCAATTTTTGATGGACATGATGGTCATAAATATGAGATATGGAGCACAAGAATGAAATTTTTTTTATGATCATAGGGGTATGATGCTTGGAACTCACTCATTACAAGATACACAACTCCAAAGAAATGGAAGAATTCAACCAAGAATGAATTCAGAAGAAACAACAAAATAGTAATGGATTACATCTGCAAAGGATTATTTGATACAGTAAAAGAAAAAGTGGGAAAACGTTCATCAACCAAAGAACTTTGCGATAAGCTACATAATGTCTACTTTAAGGAATCTCCTATTATCTTAGATTTAGATCACGTTAATCAGAATAAATAATATGTTTAAGTCAAACAATAAGAAAGATGATCATCATGTCAGACACTTTGAAAAGAAGATGATTTTGAAGTAGGCATAGTGGATCTTGAGGTTGAACTAATCAGTGCTTTAAGTGAGATAAATAAAGAAAGAAGGAAAAACAAGTCCCTCAAGGAAGAATTGATCAAGCTAAAGGAAGGTTCTAGAGGAGTCAAGTAGGTTATCATAAATCTAAAAAATCAGTTGAACAAAGCCAAAGTGATTGAAGAAACTCTCAAGGATTAGTTGAAAGAGAAATAATGCTTGGAAGAAAAAATAGTATCACAAAGAAAGGAAGTATAGAAGAGAGAATTTACTTTGAAAATTCATCTTAAGGAAAGATATGAGAATTCAAACAATATTAAATCAAAATTGACTCAACTAGAAAGAATATTCGACGAAGAAATTATCTCCCTGAAAACTCATCTTGAAGAAGAAAAGAGAATATAAGAAGTAATGAAGACCCAGATGATGAAGAAATTAGAAGATTGTGAGAAGATTGAAGAAGAAGTTGTTACATTAAGGGTTGAAGTTGGCAAGCTCAATAAGAAATTAAAGAGCTCTCAAGTACTAGAAGATAATATCATTTGTAAAAGGTCACCATTAAATAAAACAAGTATTAGATACACTAGCGAGACCTCATGCAAAGAAGATACAAATACCAATCCCAGTAAGAACGTCGAAGAGAGAGGAAGCTCCACACAACCAATAATGAAAGTTGAAGAGAAGAGTTTCAGGTTTCCAGAAAAGAAGAATGAAGAGAAGGCTAAGGTCTATGCAGACATCTTCAAATGAAGGAACCATGAATAACAAGTTTCAAAGAGGAATAAATGAACAAGAGACGTATCTCAAAAAATACCTTTTATCCCCAGGTTTCAAAGAATCTTCAATCATTGTGGAAGAAAAAAAAAAGAGAAGATTGTGATCAACCAAGTCATGAATTCAGAAGGACTACATCACAAAGAAGATCATTTAATTTTAGGTATCAAATTTTCTTTTATGTTTATTGTTTTACTTGTAATAACTTTGGACATAAGGTTGTAGATTGCAGATCCTAAGGAAGAAATTTCAAGCAAGAAATGTTTATGTGTCTCCAGACAATATTGAATGCCACAAATGCCACAACTATGGACATATATGTTGGATTACTGAGAGGGGGGGTGAATCAATAATAGAGAAATAATCCTTTTTAACCACAAAATGAAAGTGTTATATCAATGTAGAATTATCATCCAATAGTTGGAGAGTAAATAAACAATGAACAAATGAGAAATCATACACATACACATTACACCAGTGTTTTTACGTGGAAATCCAAAGTGGGATAAAATCATGGAATGGTTTTTCTTATATGTCTTTAAGAATTACATTCATTGGAAGCACCAACTTCCTTTGTTTTCCAGCAGAAACTAGAAGGAGGCTCCAACCCCCTAGTTTCTCAGGCTACAACCTGAGGGAAACTCCAACTCCCCAATTCTCTGGCTACAACAAGAAAGAGGCTACAACCCCCTATGTTCTCCAGCTACAATCAAAAGGTGGCTACAACCACCTGTCCTTTCCCCATCCAACTGACCTGAAATATAAGTAGAATGATGGAACAACTGTCACACTATCACTGTGAGATATACTGCTGTAAACATGTACCAATCAACCTGTAATTAGATGATTCCATAAACAAATGCATCAACCATGCACCAACCTATACCTCAACCTGTAATCAACCTGTACCATAAATAAGTGCATCAACCATGCACCATCCTACACCTCAACCTATACAATCAACGAGTGCATCAACCATGAACCAAATATGTACCAATCATGTATCAAATACACATAAACTATGACTCATCAAGATGTACCAACATCATCAACTATACACCTCATGTATGTGCCAACTCATCAAAAAATTGTCTCAACCATGTACCCAACATGTACCTAAACCATATACCAAATATACCAATATAACCATCAAAAGTTCTCTAGAAATACATCACACTATCCATAACCAAATACCATAAACCATTACATCAAACTATGTGCCAAAACCTTACTGTTATACAATCTATATCTGTAATATACCTCAACCAAAAACCCTCATCAATTTCATCATCCAAATCTGATTTGTAACTCTGTAATAGACCTGGTGTATATGATCACATACCTGAAAACCTTCCTTAACTTTAACCACAAGAGACTATCATTTTCATCAAACTTTACTTTAGTCTCACATGACTAATTTTGGATTAGTCAACAACCTTAACTTGAAATAATCATAACTATGTACCTGTGATGAATAAGGATATGAAAATGGTACACAATGTTCTTCAGTGTCTTTTGTGCAATTCCTCCATATTTCACTACTTGGAACCTCTTAGAAAAGGATTTATAGTAAAAATGGCACACCTTGTTGAATTCTGGCTTATTCTAGACAGAAAACTTGTAGGCATACCCCGCACGGAACATTTGTTGTATGGATATGAAAATTGTACACATAATACTATAGACTATACTCTAACCAATACATTTGGTCTTACTAAATTTGGATCTGTTAGGAAGAAGTTATGACATTTTTACCCGAAACACTTTTTTTAGACTAGTTTCAGGACTAGCCACAAACCCTATTTTCCACGGTATGTAACTCCAACAATACAACGACCCACACGATTAAATTTCTATCACAGCTACTTGGATATGTTTCCTCAATGACCTCCCAACTTCATAGTATAAATCATTCTAGAAAAATAGTTATTGTGAAAAGGGTGAGATGACCTGTAAATAACATACCTTAGAAAGCATCATCAAAAGAATTTATCCTCCCTTGAATTTTGGCCTTCTTACTTCACCTTCCCTCTGAAATTCAGCTTAGATATCCTTTGGTTACCTCAATCACCTGTATATATTCAATATGCTAAAGTGTGATTAAAATGAGAGAGCCTTGCCTCTTATTTATACTTTCATGTAGCTTCCTCAAGGGGTTGCCTTTTAACCATACTAACCCACTTTCTTTATTTTAGGGTTAACCTACTTCTAATTTCTCCATTAAATTTATTATTTAAATAATTTATTTTGTATTCACTTTGACTTATAGTACATTCATCACTTCAATTTATTATTTACCTTCTAAAATCTCTTAAACCACTTTGACTACTTTGACCTTTTGGGGCTTCTAGATGACTCATGAGGGCTCTCCAACTTCACATGGCCATAACTCTCTAACTGTGAGGAGTTATGTGACGTTCCAAAAACCAATGGAAATGGCATGAAATTTACTATTCATATAGAATACTCTTGCCTACAAATATATCAAAACGCCTACCATTATCCATCAAACAAACTTGGGTCCATTACCCAAACCTGGGTTCTCCAACTTCTCGTGGCCATAACTCTCTAACCGTGAGGCATTATGTGACGTTCCACATACCACCGGAAATGGAATGAAATGTACTATACATATAGAATAGTATTACCTTCAAATATATTAAAAATCATACCATTATACATGAAACAACCTTGGGTCCTTTACCCAAACCTTTGTGATACCAAAATTCGCTACCAGACTTTCTCCAAGGGTTGAAATGAATCACTAAGGGTTTCCATTAATATAGAATATCACTCTCAAATGGTTGATATCAATGAAAACCAACAATCCATACGAACGTTCCATCAATCTAAGCCAACCATATGACAATCTCCCCCTTTGGCATTGATGGAAACACTTAGTCATGATAACATTCATGCTTATATTCCTCATCAATGTTTCTATATATCCCCCTTTGACATCAATGGAAAATGGTATCTCCCTTTGGGGCTGCTCCCTCTGACTGAACTCTACTTGGAGTTGCTCCCCCTATCTACATTCCTTCGATTTTTATTTGTGTTTATAAGTGTCTAATTACTCTCTCTCCCTTCATATGAATAATGTCTCCCCCTTTGACAAAGGGTATCACTCTAAATTCATATCGCTCATTCTTCCCTTGTGAAAATCTCTCCCCTTGGAAACATGCCTCTATCCTCTCTCTCTAGGCATTTACCTTTGCATCTGATAGATCTCCCCCTTTTTAATCAATGGCAAAGGTATCTTTCCATCCAGGGCTTCTCCCCCTAATAGAACTCTTCCTGAAACTGATCTCCCAACCTAAATTGTCATATTTATGGTGCTTCCTCATGTACATCTAAGACATATAAGATAAGAATTCAAAAAAAATCATTTTGGAGTATAAATTACTCCTAGTATCTGGTGAAGATACTCAAAGGCTTCCCATGGAAGCAGTTTTGTAAAGATGTTTGCCACTTGTTCTTTTGTTCCCACGTATTCAACTCTGATGTTCTTGTCTGCAACATGTTCTCTTAGAAAGTGATACTTGATTGGAATGTGCTTCCCCTTGGAGTGCATCACTGGGCTCTTTGAGATACTGATGGCTCTTGTATTATCACAATAGTTTGGAATGGGCTCATCATACTCAACACGTATATCTGTCAAAGTTTGTTTCATCCATAGTGTAAAACATGCTTCTTCTACAATATACTCTGCATCAGCTGTAGATAAGGATACTGATGATTATTTCTTTCTTAGCCAAGATACTAAACAATCACCCAAGTATAATATTGCTCCATTGGTCCTTCATCGGTCATCAATGCAACCTTCCCAATCTGCATCTCTATAGGAAATAAGTGATATATCCTTTCCTTTTGGATACCATAATCCAAACTCTTATGTTCCTTTGAGATATCTGAAAATCCTCTTCACTACTAATACATGTGATTCCTTTGGTGCTGCTTGAAATCATGCCACATGTCCAACTACCTACATTACATCTGGTCTGGATGTTGTCACATATAGTAAGCTACCAATTATTGACCTGTATTGCCTCTAGTCTATAGACTTTGAATCATCATATTTTCTCAACTTGCAACTGGTTTTCATAGGAGTGGTAATTGGTTTGCAATATCCCATTCTGAACTTCTTTAGCATTTCTTTGATATAATTAGTTTGAGAAATAAAAATTCATTGGTTTCTTTGATGTATCTGAAGACCCAGAAAGAAGGATAGTTCTCCAAGTAATGACATTTCAAATTCATTATGCATATCCTTTGAAAATTTCTGGCTTAACCTGTCATTAGTACTTCCAAAAACAATATCATCAACATAAATTTCAATTAATAAAATACTACCTTGAGTTACCTTGATGTAGAGGTTGTTGTATGCGATTCATTTCCATAGTTCGTAGGGAGTTTTTTCATTTTTGTTTATGAGAATTACTCTGTTTTGAAAGTGAACTATTGTATGCATTACACGTGCCCAAAAAATATCTGTCAATTTGGAATCTATTAGCATTGTTTGAGCCATTTCCTGTGTAATTATAATCCATTATGATAATGTTCCTTTTTCTTTGAACCACTCTTTGAACCAATCTATGAATCCATGCTCTCGTCCATACTGTCCAAGACTCTACTTGCACAATTTTCCATAATTTTGACCCATTCATAACTATACTATCATGAAGTCTTGATTAATCCATCAAATTGTACTTTTGTTGACTGACTGCTCTGGATTTGTCTTCTCAAACTCTACAAGATGCTCAAAGGATGGTTCTTTGGTCTGTCATAGCTATCGCATAGACAACCCCTATCTAATATTCATATTACCTAGGAGTCTCTAAGTCGGATGGCTTAGAACAATTCCTTCTTTGATGTGTATTCATCATCATCTTCATTGGTAGATTCATCATAATCTTCATTGGTAGATTCATCATCTCTCTGAGCTCTGGCTTCTTTCTTTCTAATTGTGGATTCATATTTCACTACAATGTCTGAAAGTACAATCTCTTGAACATGTTCCTTATTTACCTGTCCTTCTTTTCTTTCAGTTATTTATCAAACCTTTTTGTATATGACATCTTTATTTTTCTCTGTAGAATTTTCTTCATCTCATTGTATCACCAATCTTGCGATCTTTGGTACCTGGTCTTTGTTCACTTGTTTCTTCTTGTTTTCTTATCCATACTTTTTTATATTTGATATCAGTGTTCTCTTTCATGGAATTATCGATCATGCTTCTACAATCACCGGCTATGTGTCCATAGTTATGACATTTGTAACATTTAATGTTACGTGGGGCCACATAGGCACTTCTTTATTGAATATTTATTTTATAATCCTTGTAATCTGCAACCTTATGTCCAAAATTAGTACAATAAAAAAAAATGACCATAAAATAAATTTGCATACCTAGGAGTGAATGATCTTCTTTGTGGAGTAGTCCTTCTGAATTTTTTCATTCACTGATCATGATCATGATTGAATCTTCTTTGTGTCTTGAACATGGATGGTCTTCTTGAAGATGTATCTTCAATAGTTTTATTAGATTCTGGTTGACCATTATTCCTTCCTTTGAGTACTTCTGCATAACTCTTTCTATTTTCTTCATTCTTCTTTTCTAGCAACCTAGAGTGCTTCTCTTCATTATCTATAACTGATGTGGATGTTTCTATCTCTTCAACATTCTTGTTGAGCTTGACGATTTTACTTCTCAATGTGACAACTTCTTCTTCAAGCTTCTCAACCTCTTCTTCTTTCTTTATTATCTGAGACTTCGTGACTTCTTCTATTATTTTCGCTTCTTCAAGTTGTATTTTTAATGTGATTGTTTCTTCTTCAAGTCCTTTGTCTTCCTAACCAAACTTGGCCTCAAGCTAGTTTAGATTGTTAGTTCTTTCCTTAAAATAATATGTCAATATCTTCTCTCTCATTTTTTCTTCTTCCTTTTGTGCTACTATGTTGGCTTCCAAAAACTGCTTTTGATATTCAATATTTTATTCGATCTTTCTGGCTTCTTCAAGCCGAGTTCTTAAGTTCTCGATGACTTGTTGGGATTCTTCAAAAATGTGAACACTTTCCTTTTGTTTCATCAACTCTTTCTTGAGTGACTTGTTTTCTTTTCTTTTTTTTCTTAGTTCATCTAAAGCACTAATCAATTCTGCTACATAATTGTATTCCTTTTCAATTAGTTTTTCTATCTCATTTCCTTTATGGAATTCTAATTCAAGATGTTCACATTTTTTCACAATTAAATCAAAACAACATAGCTCTATTGATTATGTACTCTCCATCTTCTGAATTTGTTTGACATGGTAAACATATTTCTTCTTGATATGTACCTGCATCGTCTTTGGAATTTTCTAAATCTGCGATGGGTGAAGGATATATTTCATGTAACTTATCCCAAATTTCTTTGGCTGATGAACATTTACCAACCTTTTCTCTTACCAGATTAGGTAATCCTTCCCAGATGAAATCCATTTCTATTTTTTTATTCTTCTTCAATTCCTTCGTGGCTGTAGTCTTTTCCCTTTTTGAACTATCATATCCTATAACGATTAATAGCCAAATATAATACCCCTGTGCCTGTAAAAATACATTCTTCCTTCCACTCCATAACTCATACTTTAAACCATTCTGACCATTAAACAGTGGTACTCCATTCTCAGAATAATCCATAATCTACTTCCAATGGTTAAACTATTTCATGAAGTAACCCGCTCTGATACCAATTGTTGGATTACTAAGAGGGGGGGTGAATCATTAATAGAGAAATAATCCTTTTCAACCACAAAATGTAATTGTTATATCAATGTACTATTATCATCAAATAGTTGTAGAGCAAATAAACAATGAACATATGAGCAATCATACACATACACAATACACCAGTGTTTTTATGTGGAAACCCAAAGTGGGAGAAAACCATAGAATGTTTTTTCTTATATGTCTTTAAGAATTACATTCATTGGAAGAACCAACTTCCTTTGTCCAACTGAAATTGGAAGGAGGCTCCAACCCCCTAGTCTCTCAGGCTACAACCTGAGGGAAGCTCCAACTCCCCAATTCTCTGGCTACAACCAAAAGGAGGCTACAACCCCCTATGTTCTCCGGCTACAACCGGAAGGTGGATACAACCACTTTTCCTTGCCTTGTCCAACCGCCCTAAAATATAAGTAGAATGATGGAACCACTGTCACACTATCACTTTGAGATATACTGTTATAAACCTGTACCAATCAACCTTTAATCAACCTGTACCATAAACAAGTGCATCAACCATGCACCAACCTATACAATCAACCTATAATCAACATGTACCGTAACCAAGTGCATCAACCATGCACCAACCTGTAACTCAACTTGTAATCATCCTATACCATAAACAAGTGCATCAACCATGCACCAACTATACCTCAACCTGTACCATCAATGAGTGCATCAACCATGCACCAAGTATGTACCAATCATGCATCAAATACACATAAACTATGACTCATCAAGATGTACCAACATCGTCAACTATACACCTCATGTATATGCCAACTCATCAACTAATTGTCTCAACCATGTAACCAACATGTACATCAACCATATACCAATATAACCATCAAAATTTCTCTAGCAATACATCACACTATCCATAACCAAATACCATAAATCATTACATCAAACGATGTGCCACAACCTCACTGTTATACAACCTCTATCTGTAATATACTTCAACCAAAATCCCTCATCAATTTCATCATCCAAATATGATTTGTAACTCTGTAATAGACCTGGTTTATATGATCACATACCTGAAAACCTTTCTTAACTTTAACAAAAAGAGACTAGCATTTTCATCAAACTTTACTTTAGTCTCACATGACTAATTTTGGATAAGTCAACAACCCTTACTTGAAATAATCATAACTATGTACCTGTAATGAATAAGGATATGAAAATGGTACACAATGTTCTTCAGTGTATTTTATTCAATGCCTCCAGATTTCACTACTTGGAACCTCTCATAAAAGGAGTTATAGCAAAAATGGCACACCT
Organism: Picea sitchensis; assembly: GCA_010110895.2. NCBI lineage: Eukaryota > Viridiplantae > Streptophyta > Pinopsida > Pinales > Pinaceae > Picea > Picea sitchensis. The sequence continues at coordinate 17,055 of SNQJ01S0061286.1, read as the reverse complement.
TGTTGAATTTTGTCTTATTCTAGAGAGCGAACTTGTAGAGAATTTCCCGCACGGAATGTTCATTGTATGGATCTGAAAATTTTACATCGAATACTAAAAACTGTACTCCAACCAATACATTTTTTCTTACTGAATTTGGATCTATTATGAAGAGGTTATGACATTTTCACCCAAAACACCTGTTTTAGACTAGTTTCAGGACTAGCCACAAACCCTATTTTCCATGGTATGTAACTCCCAAAACACAATGACACACAATCTGAAATTTGTATCACAGCTACTTGGATATGTTTCCTCAATGGCCTCCCAATTTCATGGTCTAAATCATTCTAGAAAAAACGTTATTGCAGAAATGGTGAGATGACCTGTAAATAACATACCTTAGAAAGCATCATCAAAAGAATTTATCCTCCCTTGAATTTCGGCCTTCTTCACTTCACCTTCCCTCTAAAATTTGGCTTAGATATCCTTTGGTTACCTCAGTCACCTGTAGATATTCAATACTCTCAAGTGTGATTAAAATGAGAGACCCTTGCCTATTATTTATACGTTCATGTAGCTTCCTCAAGGGGTTACCTTTTAACCATCTTAACCCACTTTCCTTATTTTAGGTTTAAACCACTTCTAATTTCTCCATTAACTTTATTATTTAAATAATTTATTTTGTATTCACATTGACTTATAGTACACTCATCACCTCACTTTATTCTTTACCTTCTAAAATCTCTTAAACCACTTTGACTACTTTGACCTTTTGGGGCTTCTAGATGTCTCGTGAGGGTTCTCCAACTTCATGTGGCCATAACTCTCTAACCGTGAGGAGTTATGTGACATTACACATACCACTGGAAATGTAATGAAATGTATTATCCATATAGAATAGTATTTCCTACAAATATATCAAAACTCGTACCATTATCCATTAAACAAACTTGGGTCCATTTCCCAAACCTGGTTTCTCCAGCTTCTCATGGCCATAACTCTCTAACCGTGAGGATTTATGTGGCGTTCCACATACCACCGGAAATGGATTGACATGTAATATCCATATAGAATAGTATTACCTTAAAATATATTAAAACTCATACCATTATACATGAAACAACATTGGGTCCTTTACCCAAACCTTTGTGCTACCAGAATTCACTACTAGACTTTCTCCAAGGGTTGACATCAATAACTAAGGGTTGAAATCAATCTACAATATCACTCTCCAATGGTTGACATCAATGAAAACCAACAATCCATACCAAATTTCCATCAACCTAATCCAATTGTCTGACAATATAGCACGTGATTGTAGAAACATGATGGATGCTTCCATGAAAGAAAACATTGATATCATATATAAGAAGGTTTGGAAAAGAAAGAAAGAAAAAAAAAAGCAGGTAAATGAAGAATGGTTGAATGAAGAGCAGGTGAATGAAGAATGAGTGAATGAAGAACTCCTAGAAATCATACTCTTGGGATTTGTAGTAGTGGGAGATCATGACAAATATATAGGAAAAAAGGATGATATCGAGATTTAGAATGATCTTGCTGAAAAATAGTTTGAAGTATTCTTCTAAGCCATCCTACTTGGATACTCCCAACAATGTGAATGATGAAGAGGGGGAGTATAAGAAACATCATCTATTACAGATCAGAGAATTATTTTTTAAGCACTCTGAAGTGTTTTGGAAAGGTAGATTTAGAATGGTTTGATGACAGAGGTGCAATTTTTCTTGTGACAGATTGGTTTATTAAGAAGAATTTTTCATCCCCATGTAAACTTGTAGAGTTTGATTTTAATATAGAGAAGACAAGTAGACATATTTAAAAGCATGAATATGAAGTGATCAATTCCAACGAATTCGAAGAATCTCTCAGAACAATGAAGTGTAATATTAGTCAGAAGTGTGTAACGTATGGACAAAGATGATTTCATGAAATATTTGGCAGGTCTAGTTGAAAGTACTTGACATGAAATAGGTAACATACATGACAATGGATGAAATTATATGACTCAGGAATGAAGCATATTGACAAGTTGAACTAGCTAGTCACAAGAATGCAAGCATTGAAAGGCATGGCAAGATAGAGAGAAACCATCAGGAAGAGTTATATTGTCAAGAGAATATTGTTGTTTGATTATGTCATTGATTTCAATTAATTGAATATGACAAGCCTTGAAGACTTGAAGTCAGGTAATGAAAGAATATTAGCATGAATTCTTTCCATATACATCACTAGATTACACTAATAGGAAGCACTAATGGAAAAAAATAATTGGACGTGAGGAAAGAAAGCATATACATGAAGCCCCAAATTGATCCAGATGACATCTTGCAAAATAATACAGGGGGAGGGAAATCATCATAGGGATTTACCTTTAATTTAAAAGGGGAAGAGAAATAATAGAAGAAAAAGAGAAATATCATAAGCATTAAGACATGGGAGTGAATGAAGACAGAGAGAGAGATTTTTCATAGAGGGTATAATGTTAGGGGGAGTCATTCTTTTCTTTTGATATCAAAATGGAAGAGAAATATCATGAGAGAAATATCAGAAGCATGAAGAAAGGGGATACATCCCCAAAGAGAGTTACCCTTTTCCATTGATGTAAAATGGGGAGACAAACATGAGGAGAGAAAGATCGAGAGCATTGGTCACATGTGGAGTATGAGTGTTTCCATCAATGCCAAAGGGGGATATTCTTTAATAGTTGGTTTTCATTTATTTGAACCCTACTCAATCCTAGTAGAAGCCCCGAAGCAAGGTTGGAAGCATTTAGAAGTGATGGGTGTATTTGGAGAAGTCTCCAAAGTGGTCCCCTTATGGAATAGCTTTAAGCATTTCCCTCATGGGAATAAACTTTGAAGAAGTCTACAAGAATATTTGGAAACATGACTAATATGTCTAAGTTATTAAGTGGTTGAGAAGCCCCAGAGGTGTGATCATGAAGCATGAAGCTATATGAAGAAAAATAGGATGAAGGGCATGTCCCATGCATGCAAAAACCTCATAGATTGATATTCTATGTCATGATGCTTCCAACGTTAGGTTGTATGTCACATGGATACTCGTAGTTAAGGATATATTCCCTCTTGAAGTTGGAATCCCTGAAGTATGGTTAAGAATCCCTAAACAGTTGCAACAAGAAGTGACAAGTCGACCCCCAAATTAAGGAAAAGAAGAAAAGTGGTTATAACAAGATGTTACAAGTGGCCCTAAATCAAGTAAAGGTGTTACTTAGAAAAGTATATATACACTTCAAGGATCCTCTCATTTTAATACAAGCAAGTTCATTGAATATCTATCAAGTGAGCAAGTGATCTATTGGCGAATCTGAGGTAGTGAGTCTGAGGTACCAAAGGAGAGTGAAGGTGAAGTCTCAAAGCCATATAGGAGAGAGAAGGGTTTATGAGAAACCCTAATTTAGTTGATCCCCATAGGTCAGGCTTAGGGTGTCCCACAAGGCACCTCCGTGGGTTGAATGGTGCTCGTCACACGAGGCACCACTGGTTGCATAGGTTAGTCCTGTGATGCTGAGGCAGATTTGAGAGAGATGCTCATCCCTGGATGCTGAAGTTGATGAAGGTATGAATGTTTGTGATCTAATGCACTAGGTTAGTTACAAAATCAAAGGAATGGTTCTCTATGTGTTCTTTAGGTTTGTATCTTGATGACTTGACACATGCATAAGGCATGTCTTAATGATGATGGTATATGATAAGGTACATCTTTGTGATGTTATGGTACATTGTTAGAGGTATATCTTGGCTATCTTGGTATCTAGTTTGGTATATGTCATGGTGATGTTGGAACATGTTTAAGGCATGCTTTTGGCATATGGTTTGAGGAGCATCTTGGATATTGGGCACATGGTTTGAGATGTACTTTGGTATATGTTTACATGGTTGAGGCATATCTTGGTTGATGGATGTTATTGTACATGATTTAGTACATGGTTAATGGATGTTATGGTACATGTTTTAGGTATATGGTTGGATGCCTATATTGGATGTTTTGGTACATGCTTGAGGCATATATCTGGTGCATGGTTCATGGATGATATTAAGTATGGTACATGGTTAAAGAATATCACATATGTTTTAGGTTTATATTCGGTACATAGTTTATGGATGATATGGAACATATATATTGGCACATGGTTTGATGCACATCTTGGTGGTGTTGGGCATATGATTGAGAGATGTTCTTGATTATCTTGGAATTTGATTTACATGAATGGATCTGGTCTTGTTGATGATGATGATGAGGTATCAACATCAGTGATAGTAGCAATGATAGGTCTTGATGATGATGTTGATAATGAGGTATATGTATTAGTGACAGTGATCCCGATTTTATGATCAGAATGAAATGACTAAAGATTATTAATAGATTCTTAACAAAGAGTAACAGAGATATAGTAAAACTGGTTTTCTATTCAACAAGGAAATAAGATGAAACTATAAAATGTTGCGGAAAATAAGCTTGCTGGAATGGTGGCGGCTTATCTCTGAGAAAATATGTGATGGTTGCGCTCATTCACAAGAAGATGATTACAATGAGGATCTGAAGGAATTTTTACAATAAAGAGGAATGTCAAAAACCCTAGACATCTAAAAACCTAACCCTAGGAGATGAAGCGCCAAAAGTCATGTGGGCCTAGTACATCAACTTCCCGGGGTCGTAACTTTTGCATACGATCTTTGTTTTAGGTGCACGATAGCTCGTTGGAAAGGTATCATTGAGGATAATCATTTAGAGGGCTCAATTAGAGACTTATCATTGACAACTTTGATCCCGAAAAACCTTCATTTAGGCCCTCAAAATGGCCCCGAAAGTTAAAAACTGCTAAAAATAGTAAATTACCAAAATTGCCAGAAAGTTGTTTTGAGCCAGCTGGAAAAGGTGGGTGGCCATCGATATCTACCTAGATAGATATTCCCTCCTTAGGAAGAAATGGTATCCATTATGTTGATTTCCCCCATAATATGAGGAACATTCTGCTGAATTTGGCCCCGAGTGAGCCACTTTCCTTGGTGCAGGAGCTACCTTACTTTAATGACTCGATAAAGTTGGATCCTTTGCTGTCGAGTGCCCTTGATGTGTGTGTCCACAATTTGATCATTGGATGTCTGTTGTATGCAGTCAGGGTTGAGCTCTATTGGTGTCAGTTGTTCTGCTACGTCTGAGGTGTCCAATAATGGTGGGAAATAAGGTCGAAGGAGGTCCATGTTGAACACTGGGTGCAGGCCAAGGAAAGGAGAAATATTGAACTCAAAAGAATTATCCCCCACAACCTTGGTAATGGTGTACGACCCATAACGGAGTGGGAAAAGCTTCCGATGGGGTCCTTTAAGGCGTTCTTTCTGCAAGTGCAAACAAACTTTTTCGCCCCCCTAAAACTTATGTGGCACCTAATGTTGATCATGGCACTGCTTGTACTTGTCATTGGACTTTTGTAGGATATGTTGAACCTTTTGGAAGATGTGTTGGATCTGCTCAATGAATTGGGTGGCTTTGTCAGTTTCAGTTGGAGCAGGAGATGATTTGGCCAAGGTGACCGCAAGGGGAAGTGCAACATCTATGGGACCTAATGGATGGAATCCAAACCCCACCTGAAAGGGGATGTGTCTAGTTGAGCTATGTAGGGCTCGATTGTAGCTATGCTGGACATAGGGAAGACTCTCATCCCATGCAAAAGGATGCTTGGAATTATACATGTGCAGGATATGCACGATCATTCGATTTACAAACTCAGTTGGCCATCTGTCTAGGGGTGGAACGTCATGGATTTGGTGAGCTTGGAGTCCAGTAGTGACCAGAAGCTCGACTAGAATGTGATAAGAAGTCGGTTGTCTGATCTAAAAATGAAGAAGACTTGTATTCTTGAAAATATTTGCAAGTAAAATTTATGTGTTAAAATGCAAATGGATCAATTTTGAAACACAAATTTAATAGGATTTACTCATTCAAGATGCATATAAATAGCAGTAACAATAGTGAACAAAAAACACATAACACAACAAATGATAAAGGAGTTCACCCCTCTCTTGGGCTACATCTCCTGGTCCAACTTCCAATGGACCATTTGTATTATTTTCTCAAAGTGCTAAAAAATGTGCTTTACAATGATCAAAATGCCAAATAGACTGCTCCAATGGCTTCAAAATGCCCAAAAACCCCTAGCTGGGCTTTTTCGGCACCTCGTTTGGCCAAAAATTGAAGAAGATAGGCTTCCTGGAAGTCCCCCCTTCAAGCTTGTTGTCTCTGCATCTACAAAACACACCCTTGTTGGCTCAACCTAGCCCACACGCATATTTAAGCGTAAAAACTTGGCACCGGGTGCAACCGCACAATCGATACAAACTGTCGAACAGTTACGCACCAGCCTTTAACTACCAAGGCCCGTGGGCACATGGTCACCACATGACTGCGCACAAAACACAACAAGGATAAAGTTCTAACCATTTACAAAACCGTATGGTTAAACCGTGCGCATACACATTTGTCACATGTTATGTCAAACTGCACACATTTCAAACGATTACAACATATATATTATGATGGGTTTAACTGCCCATAGCACCAGTCGTATGCAATACATATATAACCATAGGCCAGGGCTTATCCCTGGCCCGG
>SNQJ01S0061286.1:0-10412 GCA_010110895.2 Picea sitchensis | reverse complement strand
AGCATTGACTAATCTCTTCATTTGTCCTGCATTTACAAGTGATAAATTCATCTTCTTTGTATGGGCTCTAACAATGTACTGACGTAGGCGCGCCCACAAGGCACGTCCGCTCACAGGATCTTTCTTCCTTCCTCATCCTGAAGAATTGAAAGGTTCTCCTATTCCCTATCGGGAAATTTTCCACCCCCAGCTAGTAGACACTGAGTCTCCCTTTCTTCTAAATCAATGCTGGCTTTTTTTGTTATTGGGGTTCCTCCTGTTGAGATTTTGACACTTGCAATGTCCAAACAATTTGGTTTACTGATCCCCAATCCTCGATATGCTCCTTGGTTTCCTTAGCCCCTCCTGGCTATGTCTGGTCCACGTGACCTCCCCTACATGACCGCAGTCATAACTTCCATCGGGGTTTCAAGCATTCCAATGTCGAAATACACATGCCCTCAGGACTCGCGATCCCTCGAATCCCAACCCACCTTTTACGCATTAGCCCTCCTGGCTATAGGCTTTGGACCATATGACCATTGTCCCCATGACCGTAGTATTATCCCTCATCGGTGCTACGGGGTTTCAAATGCTGAAAAACACTTAACCACGGGATTCTCGATTCCTCAAATCCTGACTCTCTGGTTTGCTAACAACTGGCTCCCACAATGGTGCTTCCCTCCTTTCTGACATGCTGACAGCTGGCTGCATGGTGGTACCTTCCTCCTTTTCAGGGTTTCAAGGTTCATGATTCCAAAATGCACAAACAGCTCGTCACCAGGATCCCTGATATCCCGATGACCCAAACATCGATAAACAACTTCCTTGTCGAGACTTTTCCCAATGGCTCCTATTACTTCCACGCATCCTCCCCTAATGGATGGTCCTGGTTAACCCTCGAAATTTCATGATTCCTGATGTCCTGAACGCCTCGTCCCTAGGAGTCGCGAAATGCTGAGCTCCGACTCCTTGCAGATCTTTGACACGCATCCCCAATGGATGGACGGTTCAGATCTGTCCTTTCTATTTCGAGGTTTTACAAGACTATGAACACTCACTTACCTGAACCTCGATGACCACATCCCCAATCTAGACGACCCCATGACACATCTCCTCCCTGATATCCTCTGGCTGTGATCCTTCTACCATTTCAGGATTCAACTAGTCACGGATTCTTGTCTGCTGAAACTCTGGAATGCCGATGAACTCTTGATCTTTTCCACCTGCCCCAAAAGATGGATGGCTCTGAACTCGTTGGGGTTTCGATATTTCTAATGTCCTGATTCTCACGACTTCAGGAACTCTGATTTCCCAGCTCCTGACACCTTGATATCCGCCACCCGTCTCCACAAATGGACGGTCCCGATCTTCCTGGGATTTTCTCTATGGAAGTTTCCGATCTTCTGCTCTCGTGAATCCCGATTTCCCGAACCCCAAAGACTCAATATTTCGATGCCTCTTGGGGTTCTTACTCTGCTCACAAGGGTTTAAACCCTATGGAACTCCTGTTTGATCAGAGGGCTGACGGGTAACTGACCCTCGATCCAACAACTGATGGGATTTTTCCAATCTTCTCCACAAGATCCTAACCGTCTATCTTCCTCTTGGATGCCTCCTATGGGTGAACCTAGTATTCCTCTATGAAAACTAGTCCTCCTGTGTGTAACTTTGTAGCACCTGCTCAAACACTCCTTGGCACTGACTTCCTGTGCTTCCCTTCGACGAGCTTGAAAGCCTTATCCCTCCTGAGCTTTCTCACACTTTTAGCCTCAAAGAGGGTCCTTGTGCACACTCCTTGCGGCAGTTCTCAAACACCTCTAAGTGTTGAGTTCTTTCGACTCTGTGCACACCTGCAGCAGCAGTCCTTCAATGCTTCACTTAGTTTCATGACTGAGATCTTCCTTAGCCTGCGCACTCCTTTCACGGCTCCTATAAACCAATTTCAATTCTGGGTGAACAAGAATAAGAGTTAAACTATCTGAGCCTTATGTCAACGCACTCCTTGCAGACAACTTCAACTGCACTCCTTGCAGGAATCCTTGCTCAGATAGAGAAACAATTGAAACTCATTCCACTTCCTCTTAGACTTCAATCTCAACACATGAAATCATATACACAGCATAACAACAAATGCATAACAGGAAGTAAATACTCATGAGCATAGAATTCAACACACATACATAGAGAACAAACACAACTCCATGAATTTGAATTAAACTCTTCTATTGATCCAAATAACTATACATGGGTGTTTCTGCACAGCTCTCTGCTTCTCTTCTCTATGCTCTAGATTCTTCTAACTATTCTTGAATAATGTTACAATGCACAATGAGGGTGTCTATATCCCGTTTCCCTCTTGCACTCTCAAACAGTCTAATCTAGAATTCAATTCTACCTAATTACATTTACTACTATAAATGCCTCCGTCTACTTCAGACGAGAGCGTATGGCTCGAGGTCTGATTACAATATATAAGTGTGCTTCATTAAATTTCCTCATTAATGTTCGCACAACAGTTTCAAGGTGTTTTCAAAAAAATTGTGTTGGACACCTTCCAGCTGTCTTCCGCTTCTGCGTTGGCTCACTTGACGTGAGGGATGCTACTGCACCATACTCCCTCGCTTGAAAACTTTTATGGGATCCTATCCATGAGCTCCTGCATGGTCTATCCATGCTTCAGAATATCTGCTTCAGTCTCCCAGCTGGCATATTCAACTGGATGACCCTTCCACTTGACCAAATATTCAAAGTATTCTTTCTTTCTAGTCTTCTTACCCACTCGTTTATCCAATATCTATTCCATCTGTGGCTTCTCTGTAACTGGCATCTACTTTTGCCAATGAACCTCTAGTTGTTCACCTTCTGCTCATGTCTCCTCAAGTTTATATGGGTATAAATTTGAGACATTGAATATCGGAGAAATTCCAATTCCATCGGGTAATTCAATCTCATAAGCATTCTCTCCCATTTTCTTCAAGACCTTGCATGGTCCGATTTTCTTCATTTTCAATTTATTGTATGTTCCTCTCGAGAATCTTTCTCTTCTCAAGTGTGCTAGAATCAAGTCACCAACCTCAAATTGAAGTTGTCTTTGATGTTGATCTGCTCTCCTCTTATACTCCTAAATTGAATTCCACAGTCGTTCCTTCACCCGGCTGTGAAGTTCTTTCATTGCCTCCATGAATTCTTCTGCACTAGCACTCCTAGTAGTAGTTTGTTCTGAATCTTTCAATTCAAAAAATCCTCTCAGTTGCATGCCATATACAATCTGGAATGGACTCCGGCCTGTGCTCCTGTTCACTGAGTCATTATAAGCAAACTCTGCCTGCGGAAATACATTGTCCCAACTGATGTGGTACTCCGCCACCAGGCTTGTCAGCAAGTCTCCCAGACTTATGTTCACGACTTCTGTCTGTCCATCCATCTGAGGATGATAAGCTAAACTAAATAACAAGTTAGTTCCCAACTTCTTCCATAATGTCCTCCAAAAGTGTCTTAAGAGATTTGTATCTCTGTCCGAAACAATACTCCTTGGTAAGCCGTGAAGTCAAACGACTTCTTTGAAAAACAGATTCGCGATGTGTGTCGCGTCACTGGTTTTCTGACATGGATAAAATGTGTCGTATTGGAAAATCTATCCACTACCACAAAGATTGAATCAAATCCTCTCTGTGTCCTTGGAAATCCTAATATGAAATCCATGCTAATTTCATCCCACGGCTTCTCAGGTATGGGAAATGGTTGATAAAAACTTGCATTATGCTTCCTTCCCTTTGAATGCTGGCAAATTCTGCATTGGTCCATGAATATCTTGACCTCTGCTCACATACTTGGCCAAAAGTATGACTCACTCAACTTCGTGAATGTCTTATCATGACCGAAGTGTCCGACCAATCCTCCGTTGTGTTTTTCCTTCAGCAGATTCTCCCTCATGGAGCAATTCAGAATACACAACTGATTGCCTCTGAACAACAATCCCCCCTGGATCATGTACTCGACCCATTTGTTGCTATCTCTGAGAACTGGATTCTCAACTGCTTCATACGCTTCTTTAAAGTCTGTATCATCTACGTACATGTCTCTGAGATCATCAAAACCCAACATATTGACTTTGAATTCCTGCAACAGCAAACACTTCCTGCTCAAAGCATTAGCAACTTTGTTAGCAGTACCAGAAATATGTTTGATCACAAAAGTGAAATTTTGCATGTATTCAACCCATTTAACATGCCTCTGATTCAACTTTTCCTATTGAGTCACAAACTACAATGCATGTTTATCACTATATAAAACAAATTCCTTCAGAATCAAATAGTGCCTCCATTTCTTCAATGCCTGGATGATGGCATAAAATTCCTTATCATATGTGGAATATTTCACCTTCGCTTCATTTAGCTTCTCGCTGAAATATGCAATTGGCCTATCTTATTGACTCAAGACTGCCTTGATTGCAAATCCGCTTGCATCGCATTTCACCTGAAATGTCTTCTGGAAATCTGGCAACACCAGAATTGGTTGTTCCGTGATCTTCCATTTCAATAGATTGAAACTCCTCTCAGCCTCTTCCGTCCAGTGAAAGGATTTATGTCTTTTCTTCACTGTGTCCATCATTGCTGCACTAATTCCACTGAAATTCCTAATGAACTTTCGGTAGAAACTAGCCAACCCATGAAAACTTCTCACCTCGAATACATTCCTTGGTGATGGCCAATTTTTGATTACCTCCACCTTATCTGGATCCATCCTCAACTCATTTGCCGAAATAACAAACACCAAATAAATGAGCTCAGTCTTCATGAACGAGGACTTCTTTATGTTTATCAACAACTTCTCTTGCTGTAATCTCTTCATCACAATGGCCAAATGTTTCAGATGTTCAGCCTTCGTTTTACTGAAAATCAGTATATCATCCAGATACACGATAACAAATTTTCTGATGAAATCTTTCAGGACTTCATTCATCAACCTCATGAAGGTACTTGGTGCATTTGTCAAGCCAAACAGCATAACAAGCCATTCATACAAACCTTCGTTTGTCTTGAATGTTGTTTTCCATTCATCACCTTGTCTCATGCGAATCTGGTGATATCCACTCTTCAAATCTATCTTCGAAAAAAAAAAATTCTCCACTTAAGCAGTCCATCAAATCATCCATTATTGCAAATGGGAATCTATACCTGATGGTTATCTTGTTAATCACCCTGGAATCAATGCACATCCTCCAACCTCCATCTTTCTTCGGACTAAGTACTGTCAGAACAACACATGGACTCAAGCTTTCCCTGACCAAACCTTTTTCCAACAACTCCTGGACTTGTCTTTTGACCTCTTCATTCTCTTGCAGCGTTAATCTGTATGCGGCTTTGTTTGGAAAAATGGCTCCTAGTATGAGATCAATATGATGACTCACACTTCTCATCGGTGGCAACGAACGAGGTAATTTGTCCACTACTATATCAGCGAACTCTTCCAGCAGTCCCTGAACTTCTTCTGGTAAATCGTCCACTCTTGTGCTAGTCAGAACAATCTTCGGTTTTCTGACCACAAAGAATTGTGGTTCCTCCTNTTAACCTCTGTAAGAAGTTCCTTCCCACTTATGAGAAGTAATGTGTTGCTTACTTCCGGTTTCACCTCCTTATCCTCAATTGGATGCAACATATGAGTTCTCCCATTCTTCTCTAGGGTGTATGTGTTCATCCTCCCATCATGAATCACATTTCTATCATATTTCCATGGTCTACCCATCAATAGATGACAAAAATCCATAGGAATAACATCACATAAAATCTTATCATTATATCCTCCTATCTTAAATTCAACTAAACATTGTTTGGTGACATTTACCTAATGTCCTTTTTGTAGCCACGAAACTCTATATGGATTCGGATGATCAGTTGTCTCCAGCTCCAGCTTTTCTACCATCTTGGTTGAAACGAGATTATCAGTGCTACCGCTATCCACAATGACCTTGCATGCCCAACCCTTGGTCTTTCAAGTTGTTCTGAAAAGTCAGGTCCTTTGGACTAAACTTTCCACTTCTTTCTCTGGTGTCAAAAGGACTTTTCACATCACCAGTGATCTTCCGTCTTCAGCGTATTCTGCCTCAACATCTCTCCTCTGTGCCTCGGCGATGTGAGTCTCTCCAACCTCTTTCTTTTTCTCTGGACACTCGAATGACTTGTGCCCATTTTTTCCACATATGAAGCATGTGATTACTCCACCTCTTCCTCTTCCTCTACCTCTGGTATGAGGAAACCTATTATTATCAGCATATCCTCCTCTCTGCTCAGTATGTTGTTCTCTTTGCTCAGCATATCACCCTCGTTGTGAACTTCCACCTCTCTCAGTACGAGTCTGAGGTTTCTTCCAGTCGTCCCTGGGCTTCTGGGTTCTTTCCTGGGCAACTTCTTTGCCTCTATGATGACTTCTGCCTCGGCCTCTTTGACTCTGCTTTCGGCCCAGCTTCTCTTCTACCTTCAAAGCCATTTGATAAGCATCCTCCACCGTTCAGATGGTTACCATACTCATTTCATCCTGAATCTCATATCTCAGGCCATTCATATACCTGGCCACTTTCTCATCATTGCTTTCACGATGACCTACCCTGATATTCAACCTGTAAAACTCTTCAATATATTCCTTTACTGTCATTAGCTTCTATCTCAGGTTCTGCATTCTCCTGAACAGAGAAATTTNTCTGGGAATAAATTTTTCCTTCATCTTTGCAATCATCCTGTCCCAGCTCTTAATTTTCTTCTTGCCTTGGCAATGCCTGTCAGCTTGTAGTTAATCCCACCACAAGGCTGCATGTCCTTTTAATCTTGTGATGGCATGCCTGACTTTCTTGTCCTCTTCGACATCTTCATAGTCGAAGTAAGTGTCTAGAGCTCTAATCCAGTCTAGAAGCTCTTCCACATCCAGATTTCCCTCATAAACTGGAATGTCCATTTTTACCTTTGTACTCATTCTTGCAACAACTTTAAGTAAACATTCACTTGCTGCATCTTCCACTAGGAGTTCTTCTTCTCCATGTCTGGCATCATCTTCATTTTTGGATTCACTGATATCTCCCACTTCAGCTTTGCGCCTTTGTGATGTCTCCATGTCCTCCATTCTAGCACGAAGATTACGCACTTCTCTATGCATGTCTGGATTCTACACTTGCCTACCCCTACCTCTGGGCATCTCCCTTTCCTCCTCTGAATCGGGTGATTGCCTATCCCTTCTCCTTAGCGGCATGGTGAATTCTCCTTCTCCCTGCTACAGACAACAAAGAATCATTTCTATGCTCTTATACCACTTGATGCAGGCGTGCCCACAAGGCATGTCCTCTCACAGTATCTTTCTTCCTTCCTCGGCCCGAAGAACTGAAAGGTTATCCTATTCCCTATCAGGAAATTTTCCACCCACAACAACTAGACACTGAGTCTCCCTTTCTTCTAAATCAATGCTGGCCTTTTTTGTTATCGGGGTTCCTCCTATCGGGATTTTGACACTTGCAATGTCCAAACAATTTGGTTTACCGATCCCCAATCCTCGATACGCTCCTTGGTTTCCTTAGCCCCTCCTGGCTATGTCTAGTCCACATGACCTCCCCTACATGACCGCAGTCATAACTTCCATCGGGGTTTCGAGCATTCCAATGTCGAAATACAGATGCCCTCAGGACTCATGATCCCTTGAATCCCGACATGCGTTTTACGCTTTAGCCCTCCTGGCTATAGGCTTTGTCCCATATGACCATTTTCTCTATGACCGCAGTCTTATCCCTCGTCGAGGCTATGGGGTTTCAAATGCTAAAAAACACTTAGCCACGGGATTCCCGATTCCTTGAATCCCGACTCTCCGATTTGCTGACAGCTGGCTCCCACAATGGTGCTTCCCTCCTTTCTGACGTGATGACAGCTGGTTGCACGGTGGTACCTTCCTCCTTGTCGGGGTTTCAAGGTTCATGATTCCAAAATGCACAAACACCCCGTCACCAGGATCCCCGATATCCCAATGACCCAAACACTAATAGACGACTTCCTTGTTGGGACTTTCCCCAATGGCTCTAATTACTTCCACGCATCCTCCCCTGATGGACAGTCCTGGTTAACCCTAGGGATTTCACGATGTCTGATGTCCTGGACGCCTCGTCCCTAGGAGTCACGAAATTCCAAGCTTCGACTCCCTGCAGATCTCTGACACGCGTCCCCAATGAATGGACGGTTCAGATCAGTCCTCGCTATTTCGAGGTTTTACAAGACTATGAACACTCACTTACCTGAACCCTGATGACCACATCCCCGATCTAGACGACCCCATGACACATGTCCTCCCTGAGATCCTCCGGCTGTGATCCTTCCACCGTTTCGGGATTCAACTAGTCACAGATTCTTGTCTACTGAAACTTCGGAATGTCGATGAACTTTCGATCTTTGCCAACTATCCCAACAAATGGATGGCTCTGAACTTGTCGGGGTTTCGAGATTTATAATGTCCCTATTCTCATGACTTCAAGAAATTCAATTTCCCAGCTCTTGACACCTCGATATCCGCCACGCATATCCACAAATGGACGGTCCCGATCTTCCCGGGATTTTCTCTATGGAAGTTTCTGATCTTTTGCTCTCGTGAATCCCGATTTCCCGAACCCCGACAGCTTGATATTCCGATGCCTCTTGGGGTTCTTACTCTTCTCATGAGGGTTTAAACCTTGTGCAACTTCTATCAAATCAGACGACTGACGGGTAACTGACCCTCGATCCAACGACTGACAAGATTTTGCCAATCTTCTCCACAAGATCCTAACCGTCTATCTTCCTCTTGGATGCCTCCTATGGGTGAACCCAGTATTCCTCTATGAAAATTGGTCCTCCTGTGCGTAACTTTGTAGCGCCTGCTCAAACACTCATTGGCACTGACTTCCTGTGCTTCCCTTTGGCGAGCTTGAAAGCCTTATCCCTCCTGAGATTTCTCACACTTTCAGCCTCAAAGAGGGTCCTTGCGCACACTCCTTGCGGCAGTTCTCAAACACCTCTAAGTGTTGAGTTTTTTCAACTCTACACACACCTGCAGCGGCAGTCCTTCAATGCTTCACTCAGTTTCAAGACTAAGATCTTCCTTATCCTATGCACTCCTTGCACGGCTCCTATAAACCAGTTTCAATTCTAGGTGAACGAGAACAAGAGTTAAACTATCTGAGCCTTCTGTCAATGCACTCCTTGCGGATGACTTCAACTGCACTCCTTGCAGGAATCCTTGCTCAGATAGAGAAACAATTGAAACTCATTCCACTTCCTCTCAGACTTCAATCTCAACACATGAAATCATATACATAGCATAACAGCAAATGCATAACAGGAAGTAAATACTCATGAGCATAGCATTCAACATACATACACAGAGAACAAACACAACTCCATGAATTTGAATTAAACTCTTCTATTGATCCAAATAACTATACATGGGTGTTTCTGCACAGCTCTCTACTTATCTTCTCTATGCTATGGATTCTTCTAACTATTCCTGAATAATGTTACAATGCACAATGAGGGTGTCTATATCCCGTTTCCCTCTTGCGCTCTCAAACAGTCTAATCTAGAATTCAATTCTACCAAATTACATTTACTACTATAAATGTCTCCATCTACTTCAGATGAGAGCGTATGGCTCAAGGTCTGATTACAATATATAAGTGTGCTTCATTAAATTTCCTCATTAATGTTCGCGCAACAGTTTCAAGGTTTTTTCAAAAAAATTGTGTTGGACACCTTCCAGCTATCTTCCGCTTCCACGTTGGCTCGCTTGACATGAGGGATGCTCCTGCATCATGTACTCAACTCCATTCTTAAACAAATGATACTTATTCTCATGACGATGAAAAATAACTTTCCTATCATATAAATATGGGCTTCTCAACACAATACCACAGATATCCAAAGGAATAACATCAAGCTCTACCTCATCTACGAAATGTGCAGTGATAGCAAACCTAAGTTTACACCTTCTTGTTACTTCTAATTTAGCATTATCACATATCCAACCAAGAGGGTATGGCTTAGGATGTGGAATTGTTTCCAACTTTAATTTCTTAACAGTGTCTTCAAATATAAGGTTTTCTTGAGATCCAGTATCAAATAGAGTATCTATTTTAGTATGCTTTGAAACAACCCTTATGTGAAAAAGTTCAATTCTATCTTTTTCTTGTCGAGTTACATTGAGATTATTGTTACTTGAAGAACTAGTACTTGCAATAGAAACATTACCTTGATAACCCATGGCTGTGATCTTTGTTTCATCACCCGAATCAGAACCTAAATCATGTTGTATGGTTGCAGCAGTCTTTGAATTCCCTTTGTTGCCAAACTTTTTGGGTCTTCTTTCAGGATGAAGTTTCCAACAATGGTCTTCATCATGGCCATCTTTTGAACAATGTTTGCATGTGA
>SNQJ01S0061285.1:15299-41902 GCA_010110895.2 Picea sitchensis | reverse complement strand
ACTCCAAGATGACTTAAGATTCAATATATAAAAAACAAATCCTAAGGCCAACTAGTAATAAAAGAGCATACCAAAAATAATGAAATGACCAATATGCACAAAAACAAGATAAAGTGGTTGAAAGAGGCCTCCCTTCCTAAAGTAGGTATGCCTCACCCAAGAGGGGCCTCAGACTCCCCACTAAAGATCATAGGTATCCGAATGAATTATAATCGCCCTCGTGGGATTAAGAACCAATCGGTCAGATCCCCTAGAGAGGTAATCCTCCATAATGGTTCTATGTTGTCCTACCCTTATCTGACCCAGGTTACCTACATAATAACCCCTTCAACTAACCTATGTGGTACCTAATTCAATCAACTAAGAAACCACGGTATAACCGATGCACAAGTGAACAGTTTTAAGTCAGGTCCACCGTATGGGTAGGGTAGGAGATCCCAAAACCTTGAAAGAACTGCCTCTCATGGAGGTAAGGGCACTAGAAAGATCCCCAGAAATATAGCTGACGTTAACAAGGTATCAGGGGGATATCCTTTCAACCGATCTCACACAACCTCATGCTTAGCTCCGGTGTAAGTAGAGCCTCCTGATATCACCGATTATACAATGGATTTCTCCACTCCCTTAGTTAGGCAGATATGTTGATTTAATAGCCTTGGAGAAGTTTACTCACAAAATCCTATTCCAAGGAACTAAATCCTAAGCTAGTTTGTGCACCCTATAAAATAAAATCGTTACTAATCAATTCTAAATTATAGTGTTGATTTTAATGGCCTTGCTTACTCAAATAGTGCGGTCGTGAAACTAGTGATGTTATGACTCAACAAGTAAAATAAATCAATATGAATACAATGCAAATTCCTAACTTCAATTTCCAATAAATGATATGCTTCCTAAAAATGCAATTTTCAATTCAATTATGCAATTCTAAATAAAAATGCAATATTTCTTTACATGCACTAAGATAAATGAAAAAGACTCAAAATATCAAAATTCCAATCAATGTAAAATGCCTAATATTTTTGTATTTTTAATATAAGAAAAAAGGAAAATGCAAGGACTCAACAAGAACTTGATATAAAGACTCTACTATGTATAGACAGAGACAAACCAAGTAGGATATCAAGGAGCATAACACCCAGCCCAAGGTGAAAGGACAATGAAAATGAAAATATGATGAGAAAGGTATCGCCCAAAAATTCAACCAAAGACAGGTTTCTTGTCCTTCCACGAACACTTAACAATCACTATAGAGACCCAAGAAGACTCAACAATCATTAAAACCTACCCAACAACCACCAAACCCAAAAAACAAGCAACAAATGTTGATGTACGTGACTATTCAAGGGAAAAGTGTGTATGTACGCAGCTTGAAGGAGGATGACACTCGTATGCATGTGTCTGTCAAGAAAAAACCCACGTATATGTGTCAAAACATAGCTAGGCTAAGGAGAAGGCTGAAAGACTCAGAACTAGAGTGAACAGAGGCTGTCAAGCAATCATACGACAACAAAATCAATATGAATGAGAGAAATCTAAGGAGAAAATCACTCCAAGCCCTAGAAAAGAAGATTAATTCCCTAGTATGGTCACCAATTATGTTACGAGGAAAATCTCTCTATGGATAGGGGTAAAACACAACAGACATAAATGACTTGAGAAATCAACTCTACTCTCAAGTATGCTATATAAAAAAATATGCTAGCAAGACAAGATAAAAGGCCTACCTTTTTTAGACATTCGATGCAGTCCACCATTGAGCACTTGACCTAAACAAATAATTTTGTGACTAGTCCCCAATAACCAAGCAATACAAGAATATTGTGATAATATATATGATAGCACATTCAATATCATAATCAATCAAAATTCATAACAAATACGCCCATGGAATAATAATTCAAATATTTGCAATATGTTAATTGGATGATAAAAGAGTATTTCTGTTAAGATATAATCAAAAGAAGTGAATAAGTTACAGGCTTCTATGTCGGCATGGTTTAGAACCAAGAAACTAAGTTCCTTCCATCTTGGCCTCCACCACTTCAATCCTCTACCAAAGGCAAGCTCATGTAAGAGAGACAATGAAGTTCTCAATCAGTAAGGGAAGAGCTTGGGGGTTGAACAATGTGTTCGGACTTAAAGGGCAAAGGAATGCAGACTCAATGTGAAGTGAATAATTTCTCCATAGTAACTTTTATCTCAAAATTGAATTCTTTCTCCTATTTTCCATAGCTCGGATTTGGCCCATTTATAGCCTTCAAGTGGAACTCAAGGGACGAGTTGGAACATTTCCAGTATATGAAAGGCCAAGGATCATTGATCTCATGACGTGACATGGAAACCCGATACCATTTTTTGATTTTGGGCACATTTCCTGATGCACGTGGGTTGTAGTGGTGCAACTTGCATATACACATGTTGTATAGTAGGCAAAGTGCGTATATGTGGAAAAATTATATTTTTAGCTCTAGGATTTGTAAAAAGGGACTTCAAATCTACATAGGGAAAAAGAGAAAGCCCTTCTATTCCAGATTGCATGGAGTGAGGAAAATCTTGCTAAAACAGATGCCCCCTAATGTGTGAGGTTAGAGGAGTATCTGTGATGGCCGAAATACATTATAAAAACCCAAAAGTGGAGTAATGGGGACCCAACTAGAAGAACTAGTTGCTCATTACAATTTGTACTAACTTTGCATACATGGATGCCAATTTGAATTACACTGCAGATCCATGTGAACATATATCAAACAAATATCCATGGCCATGAATAGGAAAATACAAATGCGGTTACATGCCAATGATTGTCATAGTCATGAACAAGGCCCAGTAAAACCAATATCAAAATAAATCTGAAGATATCTGTATACAATGGAGTACATTATGATCTCCCATAATCATTGAAGTCACATAGGTACTGGTCCAATGAAAAGGCAGGAACAAATCAGGAAAGTTGTGGCTACATACTGATGTCTTCAAGTCTTCTGCACAATCTGCCAAAGGTGAAATTCTACATCGTGTGAATAAAGGAGTTGAGGTCGATCACAATGAGAGTTCATTTTAGTACCGATCATTAAGGTATACCATTATCAAACACGAGACATCCTAATGATGATGAAAGTAGGTATCAAAGCACCAAGTACATTCTTACAAGTGTGAATAAATGAGTTGGGGTCGAACACTTGAAGAATACATCGATCAGGATACATTGGTGTATTTCCAACTGTCAATGGCAAGAGAATCAACACTAATGTCTGCAATACTCTAGGTACTCATATGACTCTAGGTCTTGTTTCCTGAATAGATGAGATGAATTCGATGTAAGGAGACCCGCTGGAGGGAGAGCATTAAGGCATCTCTCGTCATTCAACATGAGTTACAAAGCAGGAGCTTGATGATTTAGAGGGAATTAGACGAAGAACATGTTCACAAACCAATGACCCTGTGCATCTTTTGCATGTGCCAAGTGCAAGAGGTACACGAAAAAGACCCTATGAATAGTAGCCAATGAGGAAAACTACTGACAAAGGTGAGGAAACCAACAATAAATCTAATGGCTGCCAAGACATTGCACGAATCCCAATGTGTGAATAGATGTCTTATTGTCGAACACAAGGAAACCACCCAGTCAATGACCAATGATGAAATGCCGACTACTAGGTTCAAGGTTACCTACCAAATAGGAAAGTAGGACTAGGGTGCATAATAAGACTACAACTTCATGTGATTCTAAGAAAAACTAAGGCTATGGTCAACATGAAAAGTCAAGAGTTCTGAGGAATGGTCGACACAGGTTGATAGACATCCTTTGAACAAGAGAATAAGACATATGGAACACTCTGGCAACATAGAATCAATGATGAAACCATGAGATGCAGGAGGCATCAATCAAACTCTCCATAGGGACTAGAAGAGTATCTAGTCAAGGGAGTAAACTCTTTGTAACGAGTTCAACTTTTTAAGGCCATGCTAAACCCAAAATTATGATGACAAGTGGAATCAACGATTTTTTTCTCTTTTCAAAGGTGACACGACTGCTTCCAATATAAGATAATAATCCCTTCTGGACCATCTTTTTTTGTTATTTTATAGTCAAATGAATGTTATGATACAAAGGAGGAAACAAATGTCACAAGTAAGAAAAACTATTTCTAGCAGTGGAACATGCCTATGGTCAATGTAGGAGGTGCATGCAAGAGATGGACGCTCGAGGGAATATTCCCTCCTGGGTATAGGGTGTCAAGTTGCAAAGGATATAATGAGGCTCTGCTTGGTTGAGGATGTAAAAATGTTGAGGCAAATAGTTTATAATGCAAAGAGAGAACTGACAATAGGCTCAATACCGCAAGCAAGGACATGAGATGAAGTCATGACTTAACGCCAAAAAATGTCTGTTTTCATAATCTTAGTATACTTAGTTTGAAAAATGGATAAACTTGTACCAAATAGACATCCTTTTAAATCCAATTTACGAGTGTGATATACATCGTTGGGCTCAAACCCTCGCTACTGGATACAAACCTTTCCCTTGGCACATGTGTGGTCCAAAACTAACTATGGTATAGGCCTATTTTTCCTACTGTAATGAACTACGATGTTCACAAGACACTGGAACAACTAGACGCAAGTCCTGGGAACCCCTACTACATTTTACTACATGGTCGGGGGAAGGTCCTCTATCTTTGCCATCGACACTGCACGAGTGAGAGCCTTCAGGTTCCTCTCTACTTATCGCAGTACTCTCTCAGCCTCTCTGGCTGGGGATCCTCCTGTAGTTGTTGGCCCTCTTTCTCTTGTTAGTCTGGCCTTTGGTCAAGGACGATGTCTAGTCCTAGAAAAGTCATCCAGTCACACTAGTCCCACATCTATATATAACATACCTTTGAGTTAGTACTTTGACATTACATAAAAAGGATAATATTTGAAAAACTTAAAAATTAAATAAATTTAAAAATTTGTGTACCTATCTCTCTGCGCTCCTCTCCAGGGGTCATGGGAATATCATTACCCCTTAGGAAACTAATCCCTGCATATGGATAGTCCTCAATAACAAGAATCTTTTGTGCCCACCATTCAAATAATTTGTCATCAAAGGCCTCGAATCTTCCTGCACCTTGTCTAGGAAACAAATCTGCCCACCTACACAATGTTGGAAAGGAGGCAATATGGCATCATACTATCTCCCTTGGGCTAAGGCTAGGAACTCTCTCAAAGAATAAAGAACATAACATATTCTTGAACCTAAAGTTCTTGTTCATTCTTCTACAATATTCAGTGAGTTGTTTATTCATGCATGTAAGCATGGTAGTGCTCCAGTAAAAAATAGTGGCATCCAAGCACTATACTGCACAATGCATCTATGCATGGGAGGCCCGATGGAGTGTTACAAATTTTGTAATCTCCCTAATCATGAACAATACAATCCATAGACTGAGGCTAGTGATCTTGTGTATCATAACTTGAGAGCCTAATTTCTTAGTTCCTACCTCGTAGTACATCCCAATGTAATCCTCTATGTTGTATGGCCCTAGAGGAAAGGTCCTCAAATTGACCAGTCCCCCCCTCTTGGAGAGGCCAATCAAAAAATATATCTCCTTCATCATCGGAGTCAGTGACTGACCCTCTAGCATGAATTCCTCTACATATGGATTCCAGTACTCTATCAAGTGGTTCAATAGTCTAGGTTGTGCCCTCATGAATGGACAATGGAAGAAATTCCACATACCACATTGTTTCAACATGGAAATGGCCCCATGATATTTCTACTTCGAGTTATATAGCTCCTCATGTTCCATTTCTAGCCAATGGACATACATCCTGTTGCACAAAATTTGGAGAGGTTTATCCCTTGTTTCAATATTTTTTAAACATTAAAAGAGGTGTACGCATGATGTATTTAAGACAATCACATATGTATGCAGGCTAAGTGTTACTTTTCCTTTGTACATACGCGCATTGGGAATGGACACCCCATGTACACGCAAGCCTAACCCTTTTAAAAGGGTGCGTGCCTTCCAAATAATAATTTAAGAAGAAAAGGATGGATGAAAATGAAAATAAAGGTTGTTTGTACTTACTTGGCTCAAGTGTGAGGATCTTTCCTCCATCGTAGCTCCTTGAATTCACATTTTTAGGAAGAGGGATTTTTACCTTTTTGGTTATTTTCCAAATTGCAATGGTTAAAATGAGATTTCCACCTCTATTTATAGACTTTTTGGCCCTTCCCCCCCCTAATTTGGTCCCCTTTTCCCCCTTTCTTGGCTTGTTAGATATTTGAGTTCCCTTTGGAGATATATTTGGGTCGTTATAATGAACTTCTTCTTTTGGTTTGGCGTTTTCTTGATATGGGTTACACTTATTTCACCCCGTGGTAAAAGTCATTTTTCGACATTTGCATATAAGTTAGGTTTTTACCACCCTACATTTTTCATATTGTTGACTTTTCCACTTTGCCATAGGATTGATCCCACCGAACTGTGATACAAAACCTTCTATGGTGCTTTAGAAGTGTCATAATTAGGTGGTATAGCCTTCCTCTACATGGATTCCTTAGATAGATCCTTTTTTTCATTTTGGTATCCATGCCATGGTTTTTCTCCATAGGATTAGGAGTCCTTTTAGTCCCACCATGATTACGTTTTGAAGCCTCATTTTTCTTCGTATTTTTGGGATCTTGCCCGAGGAACTCCCCATGAGCACAATAAGTTGTCTTTCAGGTTTGTTTAAACTTTAAAAGAGACATCTAACAAGAAAATATTTATTATTTTCGGTCTCATCTAGATTACTTAAGAAAAGAAGCCCCCCTGGAGTTTTCTTTAGGCCCTTTTCAGACTCTCTAAAAATGAAAATATTGTCGAGCAATATTGTTTCCCTTGACACTCTCCAATATTAAATTTGAAGGCACATCTGTCCGGAGGCAGTTTACCCATTTTTCAGACTCTCTAAACATGAAAAAACACTGATCTTACCTTCTCTGGGATCGTAAAAATTCACATGGAAGGAGTCATTTTGTATCATTTCTTAATCACATCACATGTCTCATCCTTGCATATTTTGCCTAATGTTGGCTTCATGTTGTTATTTAAATGAACCTTCCAAAGCATTCCTTAAATGCAATCCTCATAGTAGTATTTTCCCTTGCGATATGACACCTTGACCCATGGAGGAATTTTCTCGAGTGTCCTTATCCTACACATGTCTCCTTACACTGAGCATCAATATGTTCCATGCACTTGGAACTAGTTTGCTTGCCTGTGACACTTTTTCCTCCTTTGAAACATAGTATTATTTTATTCTTTTACAAGCTTGTTAAAAATTTGAAAAAGACAAAAAAGAAAATATTCAAAAAGGAGGGGGCAGGATATACGTTCTCTTTTTTTCGGTAACAAGATAGTAACCCTTGGAAAAATCATGGCATTTTTTTTTTCTCTAAGCATTGGGATCTAGTATGACCTTAGGAAGCTATTCTCGTTACATAGAGCCACATCCTCCTCCGTTGGGTTACTCTTCCAAACATATGGAGACTTTGCATTGGCTCTTGTATCATAGACTTATGTCGATATTATGCTACCTGATTCTCATCATTTTGTTGTGTTTTTTTCCAAGGGAAGTTTTATCCTACTCGAGTCAACCATTCTATAGTCTATCTCTTAACTTTCATGAATCATCCATCCTGAGAGTGTAGTCAAGTTCAGATTCAAAATCAATGAAGTTTTGCACCTGGTGATCGATATCCTCTAATATTTCCCCGATGACATGTCAAAGACCCCAAGGTAGTGAGTCTTACACTTCTATTGTGCTCCTACCTGAGATTTTGAACATCTTGAATTTGTTGCTCAAGCCATGAAGTCCTCATCTCCAGCCACAAGCATTGATGCTTCTTGAGGATGCATATTATATTGTACTTGTATATCATCAAATGATATTGAGATGTAGATCCACTATGTATTGTTTGCGGATGCACTTTATATGGACATTTACATTTTGTCTAGTATTCGTATGTGACATGGATCTACAGTATACTTGATTGGCAACCATGCATAGTTTATCCCAAGCATGGGTATTCCCACCTCAGAGAGATTATTATTATTTTTGAAGATTACATACTCATGAACACTCGACTTGGGCTCGCTCCATGCCTTCCCACTGTGTAAAAGCGCTGTGTAAAGATATTCTAATGTATTTTTTTATGGGTCCTCTTCTTACCTCACACATTAAGGGGGCATCTGTTGCATAGTCCAAAAATGTCTTACTTATGCATACAATATATTGGTCTTTCCACTTGTACACCAAAATCACTGGCAGCGTTGATTCTTAAAAAAATCTTTTTTGGGTAGTGTATGCTGTAATTTGCATAATATATCCAATATTATACGCATCTTTGCATTTTGAGTTATCTAGTTTTCCTCAAATTTTTTGGGTAGTGTATGCACCTTGTTGCACTAATATCCCATGTGCACACGCATGCTGCATGCTAGTTATCCCTAGTTTTCCTCCAAAAATTGGAAAAAATATAAAATTGCAAGGAATTCAACGAAGTTTAAGGGCTATTGAGGGTTTTGTAACCATTTTACCCCTCATATCCCATCCCCAAATCGAATAACCATCTTTCTCTCATATAAAAAGAGGACTTGGTGTGTCATTTGACAAGACAAGCAAGAGAATAAGAAAACTCTGCCAAAATACCTTCCCCTTCTTAGCCCAATTTTTTCATCCTATTCTAAGTTTTGGCCTCAACATTCCTCTACATCCCTTTCTCCTTATACAACCCTTTCTCCTTCCCTAAGTGATAAGTTGCTTGTGAGAAGATAACATGGGATTGATGCACTTGGAGCCACGGTAGAGGAGCCCAGACCTGGTTCATGGAGCGATTGCCAACAAAGGTTGTAATCATTTTTGTATTGGAACTTAATAAAAGAGTTTTTCCTTGTCCCAAAATATTATATTTGTATGATTTTGTTTATTTATGCATTTATGTCTATATCGAAACCTTGAAAGTGATAAGTAGAGAGTGCATGTGTTGTAGCATTGTTTTCCTAAGATTTTGTAGGTCATATTTGGGAGGAGATCGACAATATAGGAGGCTGCAAGAAGCGAAAGAGGTCTGTGCCAATCGCAAGGACTAAAGGTGCACCCATTGTCTCTCTTTCTTCTCTCTCGTCATTTCGTTTAGGCAGTTTTGGGGTAGTTAAGGGTAGAACAATATTTTAAGGGAATTCAACGCTCTACCTGTACCTAGACCCAGTATCTAGGGATTTTCCCCATAGCAATGGTAATCTTGGGTCTTTGCTAAACATATTTCACTTTGACTATCACAATCTAACCTTACAAATTTTTGTACCAAACCAATAAATGAACACAATATTTCCAACAATACAACTATCTTACCTACATCTGTGGTTTCCTTGTATTCAACGTTTGTAGTTTAAAGTGTAACTACAACCCTCCACATGCTCATCAACTCATTACTCCTGTAAATAGGTTAAACACATAACAACTTGCATATATTTTTTTATGAAGATCCCCAACCCAATTTTCCTGAAAAAAACCTTATACATCTATTACTCTATTTGGTCTAGGTATTCATTGTTAATAGATTACATAATCTATAGTGCCATGAAAATAATTGAAGGCCCTGTTTACAACCATTGAGTTCTTCTTCCTCGATTTTGACATATATCTACTAGAAATCCCACTACATGGGAAATGTCTAGTGTAGTATAGAACATATCATACACCAAACTAATGACATCACTAGCATAGAGAACAAAAGACATGCCCTCTACCCCTTCCTATTTCTTGGAACCTTGATCTACAAATAATGTTTCACATACAAGAATAGGAAACTTGACTAGTTTACATTCCTACTTATTAGACCTCTACAAAACAAATTCAACATACTTCCTATGCTTGAACCAAAGTTTCCTTTTAGAATCACATTTTTTTATCTCCATGCCCAAATTATTTCCAACTTAGAGTATAGTTGATATTTAAAATGATATCCTCATTATTTATGATTAGCAACATGTCATAAACATACAATAGTAAATAAATAAAATCATCACCAACCTACTTGGAATACACAAAATTATTATCATTACCTCTCACAAATCTCAATCTAATTATGTAAGTATCAAAATTTCAATACCACATTCTTAAGAATAGATTTAAGCCATATAGGAACTACTTTAACTTGTAAACTAGCTCCATCTTACCCTTCATTGTGAACCCTTTAGGATTTTTCATGTGTATTTCTTCTTCCAGATACCCATGTAGGAATTGTATTTACATGCATTTTTTCTAGTTCAAGATCAAATGTATCAACGCGAGAGAATACAAATACAATGAAACTCAATTTTTCAATAGATGAGAAAATCTCACCAAAAACAATTCCCTCCACCCGAGAATATTGTTTTTCTACCAAGTGAGCCTTGTACTTCTCTACACTACCATATTCATTAATATTCTTCTTAAACACCCATTTTTCTACGAATAGGCCCTTATTCCACTGGGAAACTTGACCAAGTCACATACCTAGTTTTTGTTCAAAGCCTTCATTTCTTCAACCATGGCATTCTTCTAGAGTTGATATTCTTTAGAATCAACTACCTTTATAATAGTGCTAGAATCAATAATAGATAAAACAAAGGTAGAAGTAAAACCAATTGGACTATACCTTTTTTTTCCTTCTTGATTGAATAAAAATCTTTAATATTGGGGTCTATGCTTCTTCCTATTCATTTGATTCATTTGACTTATCCTCATTCATTGAGTTAGACTCACCATTCTCCAAATTGAAATGTATTATGTTTTATTCTTGTTCTCTTGTTTCATGTTCATGTTTGTCAATATTTTCATCTCTATTAATATCACATCATAACTATAAATTTTCATCCTTGTTATTGGATTCCAAAGTTTATATCCTTTTACTCCATCTTTGTAACTAATAAAAATCATTTTTCTACATTATTGTGAATATTTCTCTTTATCTCCTTAAGAACATGCACATAAGAATCACATCCAAAAAAATTGATATGTTGAAGGGAGGGTTTTATTAATAATCCATGCTTCATGAATATTTTTACGAACTAGTGTTGAAGTAGGTGACTAATTGATCAGATAACATGTAGTACTTATTACTTATGCCCATAATTTTTGTTCTATATTTCAATAATTGAGCCTGCTTCTTATCTTTTACATAAACATCCTTTTCATCCTTTCTACAAATCCATTTTGTTGAGGTGTGTATGGAGTGGTATTTTTCCATGTTATTATGCACTATTTATAGAACTACTCCAAATATTTCCCATACATTCTCCTTTGTTATCTATCCTTGGTGATTTTATTTTCTTGTTGTTTTGTTTTATACAAGAGCCTATAAATCATATGTAAATGAATCATAGTACATATATCCTCACAATTATAAAATGGGTATAAATCCAAACACATCAAATTTATCTATTAGTTGTAGGATCCATTTTACTCTTGTAGCACTAGATAGGAGTGTCACCCAATTATGTTTACCATATACATAATGTTCAAATAAATCAAACTCTGAAGAACAATAAAATATATCTTCAACCATACCTTTACTATGAAAAGTATGTCCATGCTCTTCTCTCCAACATGTCCCATTATTTGATTCCAAATCATTGTCTTCTCTACAAAAATAGTAGGAATTATGTCTATTTCATTTTCAAGAACAACAATACTTTACACCCATAAGTGATAGTGTGTCTCAATATCTTATATAGAGTTCCTAATCAAATTCCACTCAAGAGCACCATTACTTCTTAAACCATTTTTCATGTATACTTTTCTAATATAATCTTCAAACATCATCACTTATCTTCTTCAAGGTATCAAGTATCAAGTTTCTAGCCAAACTGGTAATTTGCATAACACTAAGAATGGTTTTAAACCTTCCACCTTTAATAAGCAACTATATCGTTCCACATCTTATGATTATGATTATTGATCCATGTACCAAGAATACATCACATCCATTATTATTTTCATATTCACAAAACCACTCCATGTGAAGAGTCATGAAAATACACACATGATTTGATCAACATGAATCATAACCTAAATGTGTACTTTTAGATTCCAAGTACACATCCCCTCCATATTCTAATGATCCCTTCCATTTTTCGAAATGATCATCATCAAATTGCATGTATTTCTCAACATGTTTTGATCTACAATCTTTCTTATAGTTCCTGACTTTATTACATTTCCAACATTTCTTTATAGATTAACTTGGACATTTAGTTATACATATATATTTAAATATACCCCTCAAAGACTTATTTTATTTATATATTCAAGAAAAAATCCATGGTTTTCCACCTCATTTATTATGATAATAGGGATGCAACTAGATCATAGTGATTTGATGTGATTTCATTACTCTTGAATTAAATAAATATATCTATGTTATCCCATGAATCTGGCAAAGAACATAGTAGAATAACACGCTTATCTTATTAAAAAAAATGATATAAATATACAATCATTGACTTACCATAATGTTAAAGGAATTGATATTCTCTATTATGGATCCTCCATAATTCATCCTTGGGAGGTACAGTTTATATTGAGGAAAACATTGTTTACCAAGGACACAGACTGATACAAATCCCGTAACATATCCCATATTTCCTCAGTTGTAGCTTCTCTTAAGACATTAAAAAAAGCTAAATAAAAATGCATAAGTGGATTTTACTATTTCCCTTCCTATCCAACTCTATCTATTATATGACTTCTAGTAGTACCAATATCCATAACAACATGTTGTTCTCTATCTACAAAAAGTCTCTCTATCTTGAAATTCCATAACACAATGATCTAAGCATTAAATTTCTCAATATTTATTATGTAAATATTCACCTTTCTCTTTCACACAAGAATCACTACCGTATATCTCCCACCAAAACCAATTTTATCACATACCTAAGATAAACATGCTCTATCAAGAATGAGCTAAACCCTAGAAAGATAGGTGCCCACTTGAAGCCAATAACCTTACTCTAATACAAAATGTAATTTTTAAACCTTTAAAAATCAATAAATGCATACACTTTATTAATAAAAATGGAAATAAGAACAATGGAACACACACACTATATATATATATATATATATATTTACCTTCGAAATCAAGAATACCAATCTAACTTAGAGCCACACATCCATGTTCTTCAATGTATTAACTTTAATGTTCACAATACAACATGTAGGTACCTTGCAACATACAAAACCTTAATTTTATAACATGGATGATATTACAACCCTAATTCTTTAACCAATATTAGATTACAATGGGTCAATTCTTGTATATGAGTTCATAGTCTACATGCTACAACTAATGTCTTTCGTATGACCATGCAATTTACAGGAAAATAATATAATACATATTGATCTAGATTACATAGAGAATTAAATAAAAGAAGAAATACAAATTGAATAATACATAGATATTAAACAGAGTATAGTAATATAGTGAAACCCAATTTCTATTAATAAATCAAATAGAATAACATTATAAATGTGAATCAATACAAACTAGCTAAAATGGTGGTGGTTGTAGCGTATCTCTAAAGAGATATTTTCCAAATATGTTTATTCATAGGAAGAAATTACAAGAAGAGAAAATGACTTACTAACATAAAGTATGAATATCTAAAAGGAAAAATCCCCAAACATCCAAAATCCTAACCCTAGGGGATGATGTGACAAAAGGAATGTAGGCCCCCAGGAGGCTGGTTGATACATCGACTCCATAGGAGTGAAATTTTTTCATACAAAATATGTTTAGGGAGTTTATTGGACCATTACAAGTATTAATATGTGTTATATGTGTTTGTAAAGAAATAAAATATTATGTGGCTTCTCTAAACTACCAAAAACATAAGGAAAATACCCAAAGATGTACTAGAAGTTTAGAATCTAAAAAACTATAGTAGAATTACCAAGATGTGGAACCATTGTAAATTAGTGAAATAAGTGGGTTTCCACTAGTATTCACCTAGATTATTTGTATTCGATTAGGAATAAATGGTTCCCATTGTATCAATTTTCTCCATTAGATCCATATAAACTATTGAATCTAACTCCTTGTGATCCACATGCCCAGTGAAAGAGTTACCCTACATTGACAACATGATAGAGTTGAATGTTTTGTTAGTGAGTTCCCTTCATCTTGGTGTCCATGATCTAGTCAAATATATCCTACTCATTGTATTTAGGATTTATTTACATAGGGTCCAAGTGATTGATCACTTAAGATGTGTCCAATAATGCTGGAAAATATGGTCAAATTAACTCTACATTAGTTACATGATGCAAGCCAAGGAAAGGGGGGATACTTAATTAAAAATAATTCTCACCCATAACCTGGGTGATGATGTAAATCCCATATTATAGTGGGTGGATATTTTTATGGGGTCTCATGAAACTATAATTCTACAAGTTCAACCATACCTTATCTCCCACCTAAAAATGGTGTAGAACCCAATGATGATCACTGAACTACTTTTACTTGTCAACAACTTTCTCCAAAATTTCATGAACTTGTTGTTTAATGTGATAGATCCATTAATGTTTTTTTTTTCCTTATCATCCTCAATCTAAGCATGGGAGGATTTTGTTGTTTAGTTGAAATGGGAAAATCCATGTCAATTAAGTCCAATGGAAGGAACCCCAAGCACACCTAAAAAGGGTTATTACCAATAGATATATGAATGGATATACTATATCTATGATGAAGTTAATAAATTATTTCAACCCATGTGTGTGGATGTTTAGAGTGTACATTCTCAGGATGTGCATAATCATCCTATTGACTACGTATTTCTATCAATTGGTTTATGAGTGGAATTGAGACAATTTGGTTAGCTTGGTGTTCATTATTGACCATAGGATGGACCAAAACATACTAAGGAACCTTCTATTCCTATCTAAAATAATGGTGCATCGAAAATCAAAATGAATCCAAAAATATTCTCTCGAAGAGAATAGCAATGACATTTGTTGTGATACTCTTATTGTAGTGTGTCAGAATGTCCATCTTATAGGATCAATCAACAACCACAATTACACAATAATTTCCATGTTTCATTATAGGTAGGCCTAACATGTAGTCCATGGAGTTAGACTCCTAGGATATATATGGGGTAGGAAAAGGAGTGTGAAACCCCTACTTCTTGATGGAAGGTTTAGGAATGACATAGACAATACATAAGTTTTTATACCTCCTAACATCCCATCAAATATTCAGTTAGTGGAATTACTTATGTAGTACTACCAGTATCTTCCCCATACTAAATTTCCCTACCACCCATTTGTAATGTCTCTGCCAAATTAGGTCCTCATGCTCACTTGAAGGAATTCAAGGATATCCCAAATGGCATCAACTTTCATCCTAGAGATGAAAGTATGATATTGGTTTATATACACCTAGTGTCCAATAGGTAGTAATGAAATGAAGGTCATTATCATACAATTGGAGCCACCCAATGATCTTGCATCCATGAGAGTTGAGTACTATTATCAATGCAGCAACTGAAGTTAGCTAAGGTAGTCTACAACTCAATTTTTGTCTCCCTTGTTGTACTTAATGTTTAAGTGGAACTATTATAGATACATGAACCACTTTTGATGGTGGTAATTATATAATTTCCACATGTTGGCATAAAATATAGGGGCTTGTGATTAGTGTGGATGACCATTTCCTTCCCTAGAATGCAATGCTTCTATCCACAATAGGCCTTCACAATGTAGTACATATTCTTGTCATAGGTGGTGTACTCACAAAATGCATCAAAGAGTGTCTCATTGTGACAAGCCACCAAAATTCCATGTTGAGCGAGGACAACATTGACAATATAGTTTGAAGTATATGTCTTAATATCTAATGGATATTGGAAGTTTAGTTAAGTGAGTACTCTTGTCAAACAAAGGTTATTTTTTAGATATTTGAATGCTTAATGTTGTGACTTGACCCAAATGATGTGGTTTCACCCTTAGTAATTTGTCCTAGGGGAAAAATAATATGAGATAACCTCAAAACAAAGCCACAATAGAAGTTTGTAAGGCCTAATAAACTACAGATCTCTACCAAATTCATTAGTACAGACCAATTTCAAATGAATTGAATCTTGGATAAATCCAAATACATACCATGTTTGTCCATTATATATCCTAGATAGTAAATTCTCTGCATGGTAAATGAACATTTCTTTAGATTCATATATAACGTGTGTTTCTATGAGGTGTTGAGGACCTACTTAATGTTCTATAAATGTTATACCCAAGTTTTTTTTAATATGAAGTTATCATCTATATATACAAGCACAAGAAAGTTTGTGAATGGCCATAAAATATCATCCACCATATTCATGAACACTATTGAAGCATTAGTCAAGCCAAAAGGCGTGACCATCCATTTGAATAGGCCTTCTTTATACTTGAAGGCGGTCTTCAATACATCAATTTATTTAGTTGGTCCTTGGTGGTATCCTCACTTCAAGGATACTTTTAAGTATGGATTTTTACCTCAAAATGTAGAAACCTTGGGAAATCTTACTAGTCCTTAATATGAAAACTCTAAAATGTTTGGCTATATTTTTGTAAAAATAATCAAATTTCTAAGGATTTTATATGGTTTCTATAAAAGTTGGGTCATTTTTAAGGTAAAATAATTTTATTTTGTAGAATTTGGGAGAATTGTTTTTAGAAAAAATGGAAATTGACAAATATTTTTTTGGGAAAATGCATGGAAAGTTATCCCATGGACTAAATTTAGCCCCTAAAATTTCCCTTGCCTCACTTAAGATAAATCTTACTAAAATACTTAGCAACCTTGAGTTGATAAAAAATATCATCAATCTAGAGAACTAGCTATCTATTCCTAACTATTATTTTGTTTAGAGTTCTATAATAAATATATAGTTTTCATGTGTCATCCTCTTTTGAACTAACACATTTGGGATCCTCCAACATGAGGATGTCATTCGAAGGTGACCCTTTTGAATGAGCTCTTGAATTTGGTGTTTGATCTATCCAATATCTAGAAGGGAGCATATGTATACTAGGCCATTATGTGAAGGAGTAGAATATATCAAATCAATTGAAATCTTAACCTAGTAGTGTAGAGGAACCCTTGTAGTTGAAGAAAATATATCTTTGTATTCTTCCACTATATTGCCCAGCTGATTTTTCTATGTAGAGGGACTACGTGTATAGGTTGTGGTGATTGTAGTGATATTTTTTTCACCTTTTGACCAAATCATGAAGAGGACAAATCACTTGGCCTGAAATAATACCGTATTGCATTTCTTCACTAACATCAAGGAGACTACAATAATTGGAACTACCTTTGGTACCCTATAGAGCTAACCTCCCAAAGTAATAATGACACTATGGGGCCTAGACTAAAAAAAATGATGCTTCCACATATATATTTTTCCTAAAAATATTTTAAAAACTTCACATGTGATGTGCCAATTATAGATATATGAACAATAAATTATATATATTACTCATATTTGTTGCTAAGAGAAGTAGATTTGCAAACAAAATGTACAATATCAACCATAATATTATACATTTATTGATATGGAAGCAATGTTCACTTGCCCCTTCAAGGTGGAAACCTCCAATACAAAAAATATCATATTACAAATTATTTCCAACAGATCATTTACAATGATTCTACATATTTATATAGTACTTTGTACCTCCTATGAACATTATAGAGAAGGGAATTTCTAGTAGGAAAAACTTTCTAGTAATCCTTCTTACAATAATTGTTTTCACACTACTACATGATAATTATTTACTAATGATGAACTCAATACATAGAAATACATAGTAACCTATCTATATCCTTAGGGGATTAGGTAGGTTAGGACCCTATCATTCCCTCCCCCTTTGAAAGTAGCATTTCCCTCAAGGCTAGAGATGAGGGAAGTATCAAAGAATGGTTGTTGGTTCTCATGTGGAATCCTATAGCTATGTATCATTCCATGATATTAGGACTTATGAGATAGTGAGATGGTGTAGAATTCTCTCATTTGTCAAGGATGGAATCATTCTCCAACTAAATGGAACCTTCTTCATACAATTTAGGAAGGATAGTTTGAACATGGCAATTAGATCCAACCACTTTCTTTAAGAAGGAGACATGAAACATAGGGTGGATTTTAGAGTGGCTTGAAAGTTATAATTTGTAAGCCATTGGCTCAATATACTTGAGGATCTCATCGGGGCCATAAAACTTTGGAGAAAGATTTTGTTGGTGACCATCTGAGCATATTTGGAAAGGAAAATAACCACAACCATGATAACAAATTTATTTCCATGTTTGGGTAACCCAGCAATGAATTCTACATAAATGTATGTCCATACACTAGGAAAAATAGGTAAAGGTTGTAGTTCACCTAGATTTTTCATTGATTCTCCCTTCTGTCATTGGCAAAGATCTCATTCAGCCATGGAAATGTGGATGTACTTTTGTATTCCCTCGGATAAGAATGATCATTTGATCCATTTGTATGATTTATGAAATCTATAATGACTTGTTGGTGATGCATAAGGTTCAGATAAAATAATAGAATTAAATTTGGATTGTTTGATCAAATATAGACACCCTTTACAATAGATATTTTCATTGTGCCAAGTCCATCCATTGTTGGAATTTTTTACAGGAAGCGTGTGCTTGTCATTGATGGAAATAACAACAACAATGATGGAAACCAAGAAAATAATAAGCTCAGGAGGAGAAGCAAACAATATGCAGAGATCAAAGCTCAGAAGGGAAAGCGCGGTACAAAAACATGATCAGGTTCAAAATACTTGATCATGGATTTGCTTCGATATTCTTTATGACCGTCATATCAAATTAAGTGAAGGATAGGATAAACAGGGCACAAGGTTTGAGAATTCGATTATCCAAATCTCCGTCAGCCGTCAGATAAAATTAAGTGAAAGGATATGATAATAAAAGATGGAGAGTCATTGGATTTAATCCAAGGAAAAGTTGCATCACAGACAGATCAAGCCATGGATCTAATATCTTGATAAAAAAAACATCATTCATTTTGGGTCTAAAGATGTGAGGAAGTTACGCTCCGGAAAAATATCACTTCAATATTTTTCAATTTCAGATTTGAAATTCCCGAAGTCTGGAGAGTTGGAGAGTCGGAGTAAATTTCAACTGTCATATCTAGAGGGATACATGGTGATGGATTGTGAGCTCCAGAGAAATCACTTCATGAGTTTCAGTTTGATATTTGAAATACCCGAATCCCGGAGAGCCGTAGAGCCGAAACAAATTCTCAACTGTCGGATCATCCGAAGAAGATCTCAAGCGTTAGATCGTCTGAAATGAATAAAGACCATCGGATCTGTAGAATATTATTTTGACCATTAGATCAAGGAGATGAATATGTGTCACATCAGGTGACCACATCAACATACCACCTCAACAAGGACATGTAGAAGACTTCGTCAACAAGGACACGTGGCAACCACTCGACCCGTTCCAAGTCAACAGGTGACATGTGTAATGTTACGTCACTCCAGAAGTTTTACTTCTAGAGTTTTACCACCAGTAGATGCCTTAAGTCCGGAAGTGGATATGATTCATCTGATCTGAATATCCTTTTGGGTGCATTCTCAACCATTGATCTAGTACCATGGAAGGACAGTATAAGTGGAAGTGTTAACCGACAACAAGCAGTCTCCACCGCCTATGACTTATTTAGCAGGTGACCACTTCGAAGGAGAATGAAGCAGTGATCAACGTAAAGTCCCGAAGGGCTGAAGTCACTTATGATAGTTGATCATGCAGGAGGGTATGTGTCAATATATCGTCGACTCCGGGTGAAACTACTCCAAGAAAACGTTAAGGAGAAAGGTTTGAAATTGTCGAAGCCTGAAGTCCTGGAGCAGAGGATAGTCGTTGGATTAAGGAGGACAGTTGTCTACAAATCATCAACTCTAGAAGATTGATGTATGGAAGAAAGTAGGTTTTGAGAGTTGAAACTCTTGAAGCCCGGATCATGAAATAAACTGTATCCAGTGATTTGGAAGGGAGATACATGTCAACAAATCGTGGAGATCTGAGATTGTGCATGGAGGGAGGAAAGGAAGGAAGATAGAAGCCTTTGAATGAGTGGCATATCCAAGGTATTGGAGATCAATGATCATTCTCAATTGTGGGGCCAGAACATGCTCAGATATTAATTTTTCTTGAGTGGGCCGCAATCAAAACCATGGTATTGCCAGAGGCATACGTGTAGCTCTATAGTGAATTGCGGGGAGAAAAGAGGGTTGCCCTCAAATCGCCTTTGGATGCACTCACAATCGTGTGGTTACATGAGATTATCGCCCAAGTTCATATCAAAAGAAGGATCTAGAACTCACTAGTTTGAGATTGTGAAGCCCTTTTTGAATAACCATGTGGTCCCCACCAGTTGTCACATAAAGGAAGGGGCTTAGGACTGATTTACCTACAACGAATAAATCGACTGATTGTAACTGCTAGTGAAGAAAAGGAATCTCAGGATAACATGCACTAATGATGAATAGACAGTGAGTAACCTCTAGTAAAGTGGAAAAGTTGCGATGAGGACCTAGGAGAGAACTGGGCGAAAATATGACATGCAGAACATAGAAGAGGATATATATAGAATTGAGATGCAACACAGAGTGGTAGTTACGAAGAGTTTCTAGGATGATCTAGAAGAGGACTTGGCGTTATAAAGACATGTATAGAATGTTCTTTTCAGGAACTGATGCATGAGTGTAGAAGGTCGTAGTAAGTAGCATAAATAGAGTAGAGAAGAGGTGCGGCACAAAGGAATGCAGTGTATGCACATAGCATAAAATGTAGAAGATAAGTTGAACAAAAGAGAATCATGCGCTGGAAGAAAAAGAGAAGATCATAGAAGTAGAAAGATGCAAAAGTGGAATAGAGTATAGAATATGAATAAGGAAGAGAAGACATGGAGCTATAACAGACTATATCAGAGACAGATCAAGTAAGTAAAGTTTTGTAAGTTTCAATTAGGGTGGTAGGGTGGTGCTATGGAGGATTGTAGTCCTCTAAATTCTAGTTGGTGCTAGAGAAACCTGGGAGTTGGTGCTTCCATCTAGTTGGTGCTAGAGAAACCTGGGAGTTGGTGCTTCCATCTAGTTGGTGCTAGAGAAAATTGGGAGTTGGTGCTTCCATCTAGTTGGTGCTAGAGAAATATGAGATTCGGTGCTCTCTGCAAGTTGTAGCTTACTATCATAGGTTGCAGCCTCATATTTGAGTTGGTGCTCAAAGACTATGATGTACATGAAGGTTTGAGCTTGATTGACATCTGAAGAAGAAGAGGTTTTCTCCCTTTATGGGTTTCCTCATGAAAATCAGTGTCTCTATGTATTATGTGTGATTGATCAAATATTGTATATCTATGCATGTTAAGTTATCATCAACACATTAAATAATAATCTAGAAGGGCTAAAAAATAACAAGAAAAGTTGCAAGCTTATTAATATAACTGATTCACCCCCCCCTCTCATTCATATTTCAAGCAATTGGTATCAGAGTTGATGCCTTTGATCAAAGGTAGATCCATAAGCTTGAACATGACTAGTCATGATGGAAGTTCAACTGATAGACCCCCTTTGTTTGATGGAACAAACTTTTCCTTCTGGAAAATAAGGATGATAACACATTTAATGTCTCTGGGTACTGATGTTTGGGATGCCATTGAAATGAGATATGTGAAGCCTATAGTCTTGGCCTCAAAAGATGATAAGATGGAGTTTATCTTTAATGAAAAATAAATGAATGCCATCCTCAGTGGACTTCCCGAGGCTGAGTTTATCAAAGTCATGCACTTTGATTCATCAAAAGTTATGTGGGACAAGTTGATAAGTAGTTATGAAGGTAATGAAAAGGTGAAAGATGCAAAACTTCAGATTCACAGACTAAAATTTGAGCAGTTAAAGATGGATGAAAACAAAACTATTAGTAAGTACTTCTTATGTATAGAAGAACTTGTCAACACTATGAAAAGCCTTTGTGTAAACAATTATGATGATCCCTCAAATGATGAAAGCAAAGAATCTTCTATTGAAGATAAAAATAAATGATATCATACTAATAGATTTAGAAGATCTAAATACTGAAGATACATGAAGTGAGTTCGTTGATTGTGAAGCAACAATAGATATTGAAGGAGAACTTGCTAGTGCCATGGAAGAGACTAATAGACTCAGAGAAAAGAAAAGAAAAGAAAAACAATTACTTCTTAGGTATGAGAAAACATGCAATGAACCAACTGAAGAAATTTCTCTGTTGAAGTTTAAGTTAGAATAAGATAATAAGATTGAAGACATCCTCAAACAACAATTGAAGGAAGCCGAAACTAAAGGTGAAAAATTGGAAGCTAAAGTAGTGACTTTCAGAAAAGATCTAGAGAAATTCCAGGCCTTATATCATCAAAATATTACAAGTATTAAAGCCTCAGAAGGATTAGCTTCCATTATGAATAAACAAAGGAATTCGAAGTTGAAAACTGGTTTGGGTTATGAAGATGGATCAAGTAGTGGTTAGACAAGAAACAAAGAATCCATCAAGTTTGTCAAATCTACAACCATTGACAACAACAAATCTGTAGAAACGAAGGAAGAGAATCAACCACCAAGGAGTTGTGAAGGAAACGATACCAGAACTGAATTTGTAGAACTAAGAAATAATACACCCTTTACTCAAGGAAATCATCAACATGGAAGAAATCGACCTTCTCAAAGAAGACAACCATTTTATAGGTACAAAGATTTTTTCTATGGATATTGTTTTTACTGCTCTAACTTTGGCCACAAAGATGTAAATTGTTCTTTAAGATTTAGACATGAGGAATCAAGAAAACCAAGGAATAAATATCTACCACAACAAAGAATGAGACAACCAAATAAAAAAAACCACATACTGCAAATCATGTGATGGCTGGGAAAATGATGCAGATTAAACATAACAATCATTATGATCCTTTATTCAATGAACCATAATGTTACATATGTCATACTTATGGACATAAAGATACAACCTGTCGCTTAAAGAACTATAAGCCATATTAAAATAAAAGAGCTGAAAACATCAAGGTTTGGAAGAAGAATGAAGATAACAAGTGTGGATTAGTGTTGTCATCTCAAAGACAAAAATACCCCTGGTATATTGACAATGGATGCTCCAGTCATATGACAGGTGACAAAATTAAGTTCCTATTACTCAAAGAAAATAAATCAAGGAGTGTGACCTTTGGAAATGATGCTCCAGGAAATATTAGAGGTAAAGGTCTAGTAAGCTTAAGTAATAGAAGAATAAAATCTCAAGATGTATTATTTGTTGATGGTTTAAAGCATAAT
This sequence comes from Picea sitchensis, assembly GCA_010110895.2. NCBI lineage: Eukaryota > Viridiplantae > Streptophyta > Pinopsida > Pinales > Pinaceae > Picea > Picea sitchensis. The sequence continues at coordinate 18,478 of SNQJ01S0061285.1, read as the reverse complement.
CTTCTTAGTGTCAGTTAGATATGTGATAGAGGATGTGAAGTCACTTTCACTGCCAAGAATTTTAAAATAAAGACAACAAACACATGAGAGTTGATTGCAAAAGGAGTTATAAATGAAAACAATGTATATGTTCTGAAGGAAGACAATGAGAAATGTCATTTAAGAAAATTTGATGAAAGTTGGTTATGGAACACAAGGCTTGGACACCTGAATTTTGATCATATTGTCAAACTGAATAATGAAGGTGTTGTGAAAGACCTTCCAAGAATATATAAGCCTAATAGCTCTGTATGTGAATCCTGTCAAATGGGAAATCTTACTCGTGTTCAATTCAAATCGAAGAGTTTCACATCTTCAGAGAAACCACTTCAAATTGTTCATATGGATATGTGTGGACCATCGTGAAAGGAAGGAACTGGAGGAGAATGTTACCTTATGCTAGTCATTGATGACTTCTCTAGACTTACATGGGTTTCCTTTCTCAGAGAAAAATCCGATGCGTTTGAGAAGTTCAAAAAGTTTAAGGCATTAGTTGAGAATCATATAGGAAGGAAGTTAAAGGCAATTTGCTCAGACAGAGGAGGAGAGTTTATGTCAGGAGATTTCAAATAATTATGTGACAGACATCTAATTAAAAGAGAATATACTATTCCAGGTACTTCTGAACAAAATGGAGTTGTAGAACGCCAAAATAGATCAGTTCAACAGATGGAAAGGGCTATGATGAGTGAAAGGGACATTTCAAAAACCTTATGGGTGGAGGTTGTTCACACGGATGTTCATATTCTAAACAAAGTGCATCTAAGGATGAATAGTGATAAAACTCCATATGAGTTGTGGTTTGGTCGACCTGCATCAATCAAGGACTTCAAAGTATTTGGAAGTAAATGCTACATCAAGAATAATGATGACCATCTGGGAAAATTTGATATTTCTATTATAATGAACAATAGCAAGATTAGAAGCTATTAGAATGTTTCTTGCCTATGCTTGTCATAAATAGTTTAAATTCTATCAAATGGATGTCAAATTAGTTTTTCTAAATGGATATCTAAAAGAAGAAGTCTATATGGAAAAACTAGAGGGTTTCCAACTGTCAGATAACCTTGGCTTTGTATGCAAGTTGAAGAAATCATTATATGGGTTAAAACAAGCTCCTCGTGCCTGCTATTACAGTTTGGATAATTATATTCAAGACAAAGGGTTCAAGAAAGGAACAACTGACAAAAATCTATATATCAAAACAGAGGGTAATGATTTTCTCATTGTGTTGGTCTATGTAGATGACATCATCTTCGAAAGAAATAATGCTTCATTTGTACAATGGTTTGCTTCTGCCATGTAGTCTGAATTTGAAATGTCTATGATATGGGAACTACCATTTTTTATTGGTCTACAAATTACTTAGAGGTCTGAAGGAATATTTCTTTCTCAGGATAATATCTAAGAGAAATGTTTAAAAGGTTTCAAATGGAATATTCTACACCTATGAGCACAACTATCGTCACTGGATGCAACTTAAGCAAGGATGATGACTCACCTGATGTTGATAAGAGTTCATATAGGTCTATGATCGACAACCTATTGTACATCACAACATCCCATCCAGACATAATGCATGATGTTGGAATTGTAGGAAGGTATTAGGCTGCACCTAAACATAGTCATTTGTTAGTTGTCAAAAGAATATTCAAATACTTGAAAGGAACAATGAACTATGGCCTATGGTATCCTAGGAATCAGAATTTTCAACTATTAGTCTATTCAAATGTTGATTGGGCTAACTGCATGGATGAAAGGAAAAGCATGAGTGGAGGTGCATTCTTCTTAGAAGATTCCCTTGTATCATGGTTGGGCAAGAAGAAAGGTTCCATTTCCTTATCAACTACAGAAGTTGAATACATTGAAGCTGACACTTTTTGTATCCAAGTATTGTGGATTATTCAGACACTTGCAAACTTGGAGGTAAAATATACTGCACCAATCCCAATTCATTGTGATAATACTAGTGAAATTAGTGTGTCAAAGAATCTTGTATTTCACTCCAAGACCAAGAATATAACCATCAAGTATCACTTCTTGAGGGAACAGGTGACCAACACTGTTGTTTCTTTTCATTATATTCCATCCAAAGATTAGATTGCTGGTATCTTCACTAAATCGCTTGCAAAATCTCAGTTTGAGTATCTACACCAAAAGTTGGGCATGACCTCGTTATCAAGATAAATAGTCTATCTCATTAGGGGGAGAGTTCTCCTATTATATATGATTAGGGGGATTATAGAGTCACTCTCTGTTTTATTTGACATTGATGTCAAAGGGGGAGAAAAAGGTGTTGTCTGTATGCTACAGTGGGAGGCCTAAGTAGAATAGTTTATCCTTTCAGGGTTTCCATCAATACAAAAGAGGGATATTGTTGGCACGTTTTATAGGAAGAGTGTTCTTTTCATTGATGGAAAGAACAACAACGATGATGGAAAATAGGAAAATCATAATCTCAAGAGGAGAAGCGAACAATATGCAATGATCAAAGCTCAAAAGGGAAATCATAACACAGAAACATGATCAGGATCAAAATCCATGATCGTGGATTTGCTTTGAGAGTCTTCATGATCGTTGGATCAAATTAAGTGAAGGATAGGATAAAAGAACTAGAATGTTTGAGAATTCAATTATCTTAATCTTCATGAGTTGTCGGATCAAATTAAGTGGAAGGATAGGATAATAAAAGATGGAGAGCTATTGGATTTAATCCAAGGCAAAGTTGCATCGCAGAAAGATTGAGTCGTTGATATAATATCTTGATCAAATAGACATCATTTGTTTCGGGTCTAAAGATGTGAGGAGGTTACGCTACGGAAAAATCTCACTTCAAGATTTTTCAATTTGAGATTTGAAACTCCTAAAGTCTAGGGAGTCAGAGAGATAGAGTAAATTTCAACCGTTAGATCCAAAGGGATACGTGGCAACAGATCATGAGCTCCATAGAAATCACTTCAAGAGTTTCAGTTTGAGATTTGAAATACCTAAAGCCTGGAGAGCCGAAACAAATTCTCATCCACCAGATCATCCGAAGAAGATCTCAAGCACCAGATCGTCCAAAATGAATAAGGACCATCAGATCTGGAGAATATTATTCTAACCATTAGATAAAGGAAATGAATATGTGTCACATCAGG